>JAIUJO010000304.1:237500-267852 GCA_023846275.1 Vanilla planifolia | reverse complement strand
GAGAAGGACAAGGAGAAGAAGGAGAAGCTGAAAAGAAGAAGAGAAATAAGAAAAAGACAGATGAAGTAGTAGAAGAACAAGAATAGGAAGAGGAAGAAGAGGAAGAAGAAAAGGAATAAGAAGAACAAGAAAAGAAGGAGAAGAAGAAGAGGAAGAAGTGGAGGAAGAAGAAGAAGAAGAAGAAAAGAAAGAAGAGGAAGAAGAAGAAGAAGAAGAAAAAGAAGAAGAGGAGAATAATGAGGAGGAAGAAGAAGATGAGGAAGAAGAATAAGAAGAAAATGAAGACGAAGAGGAAGAAGAGATGGATTGGGGATTAGGAATCAGGGATTAGGGATTAAAGAGGGAGGGATTAGGGATTAGGAAATATGTAGTACAAACTAGGAGGGATGGATTTGGGAATAGAGATTAGATATTAGGGATTAGGGAATTGAGATTAGGGTGGGAGGGATTGGGTATTAGGAAATAGAGATTAATGGTTAAGGATTATGGATTACTAATTAGGGATTAGGGCTTAGGTATTAAGGATTATGGATTAAGGAGTATGGATTAAGAAATAAACAATAGGAATTTGGAATTGAGGGTTAAGGATTAGGGATTAACGATGAAGGGATTAATGATTAAGGATTATCGATTAGGGATTGAGGATTAAAGAATAAATCATTAAAGATTAGGAATTTAGGATTAATGATTACATATTAACAAATAATGATTAAGGATTAGAGATTAATGATTAGAGATTAAAGATTAAGATTAGGGATTAGAGATTACAGAATAGGGATTAGAAATTAAAAATTAAGGAATTAATCATGAAGGATTAAAAATTTAAGATTAGGATTAGAGATAGTGGTTAAGGACACAGGATTTAAGATTAGATATTAGTGATCACGAATTGAAGATTAATAAATTAAGGATTTGTGATTAAACATTTGAGATTAGTGATTAGGGATGTAAGATTTAGAAGATGCAAAAAAAAGAAGAGGAGGAAGAAGAAGAGGATGAATATAGAAGAAGGAAGAATGAAGAAGGAAGAACGAAGGAAGAAGGAAGTAGGAAGGTAGAAGGAAGATAGAAGAAGAAAAGAGGAAGGAAGAAGAAAGAAGAAAGAATAAACATATAAGAAGAAAGAAGAAAGAAGAAAGAAGAAAGAAGAAGAAGAAGAGGAAGAAGAAGAAGAAGAAGTAGAAGAACAAGGAGGAGGAGATGAAGGACGAGTAGAAGCTGGAGATGGAAAAAGAGGAGGAGAAGGAGAAGGAGAAGGGGATGGAGAAGGAGAAGGTGAAGGAGTAGGAGTAAGAGAAGGAGAAGGATATGGAGATAGAGAAGAAGAAGGAGAAGGGGAAAGACAAAGAGAAGGCAAAGGAGAAGAAGAATGAGAAGAAGAAGAAGAAGAAAAAGAACAAGAAATAGAAGATGAAGAAGTAGAAGGAGGAGAAGTAGAAGAAGAAGAAGAAGAGTGAGAAGAACAAGAAAAGGAGAATAAGGAGAAGAAGAGGAAGTTGAAGAGGAAGAAGAAGTTAAAGAAGAAAAAGAAGAGGAAGTGGAAGATAAAGAAGAAGAGGAGGAAGAAGAAGAAGAAGAAGAAAAAGAAGTCAAAGAAGAAGAAGAAGAAGAGGAAGAAGAAGAAGAAGAGAAAGATGAGGAAGAAGAGGAAGAAGAGGAAGAAGAAAAACAAGAAGAAAATAAGGAAGAAGAAGGAGGAAAGGAAGAAGAAGAAGAATAAGCGGAGAAAGAAGAAGAGGAAGAGGAAAAAGGCATTGATTATGGATTAAGAGTTAATGATTAAGGAGAAAGAGATTAGGGATTAAGGATTTGGAATAAGGATTATGGATTTGAGAGGGATGGAGTAGGGATTAAAGATTTGGTATTACTGATTAGAGATTAAGGATTTTGGGTTAGGGAAGGATGGATTCTATATTAGGCAATAGGGATTATGATTAGGCTTAAGGGATAAAGGATTGCATATTAGGGAGTAGAGATTAGGGAATAAGTAATTGGAATTAGGGATTAAGGATTAATAATTTAAGATTAGGGATAAAGGGATTTGATTTAGGATTATGGATTTTAGATTAAGGATTAAGGGATTAATATTAATGATTAAGGATTACAAATTAAGGAATAGGGATTAGAGATCAGAGGTTAGTTATTAGGGATTTGATATTAAGGATTAGGGGTAAGAGATTAACAATTTTGAATTAGGTATTATATTAGATATTATAGTTTAAGGACTACAGATTAAGGATTAGATGGTAGGGATTAAAAATTTAGAGATGGACTAGGGATTAAAGATTAGGGATTAGAGATTAGGGAGAAAGATGAAGGAAGAAGGAAGAAGGAAGACTAAGAAGAAGGAAGAAAGAAGAAGGAAGAAGGAAGAATGAAGAAGAAGAGGAGGAAGCAGAAAAGAAAAAAGAACAAAAAAAAAGAAGTGGAAGAAGAAGTTGAGGAATAAGGAAGAAAGAAGGAAGAGCAAAGAAGGAAGAAGAAGGTAAGAGGTAAGAAGAAGGAAGAGGGAAGAAGGAAAAAGAAAGTAGACAGTAGAAAAAAGAAGAAACAAGAAACAAGAAAGAAGAAGAAGAAGAAGAAGAAGAAGGTGAAGGAAAAAGAGGAGGATGAGGAGAAGAAGGAGGAGAAGGAGAAGGAGAACGAGAAAAGGAAGGAGAAGGTGAAGGAGAAGGAGAAGGAGGAAGAGAAGGAGAAAGAGAAAGAGAAGGTAAAGGAGAAGGAGTAGGAGAAGGAGAAGGAGAAGGAGAGGGATAAAGCTAAAAACAAGGAGATGAAGAAGGAGAAGTAGAAGAAGAAGAAGAAAAAGAAGAAGAAGAAGAAGAAGAAGAAGAAGAAGAAGAAGAAATTGAAAAAGAAGAAGAAAAAGAGGAAATATAAGAAGAAGAAGAAGAAGAAGAGGAAATAGATGGAGAAGAAAAATAAGAGGAAAAGAAGAAGAGGCAGAAGAAGAAGAAAAAGAGGAAGAAGAAGAAGCAACAGTAACAGAAGAAGAAGAAGAAGAAGAAGAAGAAGAAGAAGAAGAAGAAATAGAAGAAGAAGAAGAAGAAGAAGACAAAGAAGAAGAAGAAGAAGAAGAAGAAGAGGAAAAAGAAAAAGAAAAAGAAGAAGAAAAGGAAGATAAGAAAAAAGTAGAAGAAGATGATGAAGAAGAAGTAAAAGAAGAAGAAGGAAAAGAAAAAGAAGAGAAAAGAAGAAAAAGAAGGAGAAGAAGATGAAAAGGAAGATAAGATGGAAGCAGAAGAAGATGAAGAAGAAGAAAATAAAGAAGAAGAAGAAGAAGAAGGGGTAGAAGAAGAAGGAGAAGAAGAGGAAGAAGAAGTGGAAGAAGTAAAAGAAGAGGATGAAGAAACAAATTAAGGATTAGGGTTAGGCATTAGGGATTAGTTATTAGGGATTATGGATTAGGGATTAATGATTAGAGACAAGGGATTATGGATTAGCAATTTAGGATTGGAGCTAAGGGATTAAAGATCAAAGAGTTAGGATTAAGGAATAAGTAAAAAGGAGTAATAATTAAGGATTTGGAATTATGGAATAAGGATGAAGGGTTTAATGATTAGGGATTAAAGAGTTAACATTAAAAGATCTACTAATAAGGTTTACGGATTAGGGATTTAGGATTAATGATTATGATTAAGAGATTAGTGATTATGGATTTTGGATTAAAGGTTTAGGATTTGAGACTAGGGATTAAGGAGAAAAATGAGAAGATGAAAAAGTAGAGGATGAAGAAGAAGAAAAAGAAGAATAAGAAGTAGAAGAGGAGATGAAGGAGAAGAAGAAGAAGAAGAAGACGAAGAGGAAGTAAAGGAAAAAGAAGAGGAAAAAGCAAAAGAAGAAGAAGAGGAAGAAGAAGAAGAAGAAGAAGAAGAGAAGAAGAAGAAGAAGAAGAAGTAGAAGATGAAAAAGAGGAAGAGGAAGAAGAAGAGCAAGAAGAAAGGGAAGAAAAAGTAGAAAAAGAGGAAGAAAAAGAAGAACAAGAAGACGAAAAAGAAGAACAGGAGGAAGAAAAAGAAGAAGAAGAAGAAAAAGAGAAAGAAGTAGGAGAAGAAGAAGAAGAAGAAGAAAAGGTAGAAGAGGCAGAAGAGGACGAAGAAGAAGATGAAGAAGAAGAAGAAGAAGAGGAAGAAGATGAAGAAGAGGAAGAGGAAGAAGTAGAAGAAGAATGTGAAGGGTAAGAAGTAGAAGAAGAAAAAGAAGGAGAAGAGTAAGAAGGACAAGAAGAAGAAGAAGTTGATGAACTAAAAGAAGAAGAAGAAGTTGAAGATGAAGAGGAAAAAGAAGAAAAAGAAGAATAAGAATAAGAAGAAGAAGAAGAAGAAGTTAAAGAAGAAGAAGAAGATGGAGAAGAAGAGGAAGAAGATGATCAAGAAGAAGTAGAATAACATGATGAAGAAGAGGAAGAGGAAGAAGAAGAAGGGGAATAGTAAGAATGAGAAGAAGGAAAAGAAAGTGATGAACTAGAAGAAGAAGTAGAAAAAGAAGAAGAAGCAGAAGAAGAAGAAGAAGAAGAAATGAAGAGAAAGAAGAAGAAGAAGAAGAAGAAGAAGAAAAAGATGAAGAAATGAAGAGAAAGAAGAATCAGAAGAAGAAGATGATGAAGAAATGAAGAGAAAGAAGAAGAAGAAGAAGAAGAAGAAGAACAAAAAGAACAAGAAGAAGAGAAGAAGACAAGAAAAAAATATGATGAAGATGTAGGAGTAGAAGTAAAAGAACAAGAAATTGAAATAGAAGAAGAAGAGGAAGAACAAGAGATTGAAATAGAAAATGAAGAAGAAGAAAAGATGAAGAGGAAGAAGAAGAAGTAAAAGAAGAAGAAGAGGAAGAAGAAGAAGAAGAAGAAGAAGAAGAAAAGGAAGAGAAAGATGAGGAAGAAGAGGAAGAAGAAGGAGAAGAAGTAGAGGAATAACAAGAAGGAGAAGAAGAGGAAGGAGAAATGAATGAAGAAGGATAAGAAGAGGATGAAGAGAGAGATTATTGATTAGAGGTAAAGGATTAAGGATTAGGGATTAAGGAAAGAGGGATTAGAGATTAAGTGTCAGGCATTAAGAATTATGGACTAAGGTTTATGGATTAAGGGTTAGGAATTAGGGATTAAGCATTAGGGATTAAAAATTAGGGATAATAGATTACGTATTAGAGATTAGAGATTATAGAATGGAGATTAAAGATTAGAGATTAGGGATTAAAGATAAGGGATAATGGATTAGGGATTGATAAGGGATTTAGAATTAAGGATTAGGGATTAGGAAGGGAGAGATTTGAGATTTGATATTAAGTCTTTTGGGCTTTTGGAATAAGTAATAGGGATTTATGATTAAGGATTAGTGATTAAGGATTATGGATTAAGGATTATAGATGAAGGGATTAATTGTTGGAGATTAAAGATTAAAAATTAAGAGTTAAGGGATTAATTATTAAGGAATAAGGATTAGATATAAGGGATTCGAGATTAGAGATTTAAGTTTAAGGATTGTAGATTAAGAATGGATTAGAGATTAAGAATTAGGGATTAGGGAAATGAAAGAAAAAAAGAAAGAAGCAAGAAAGATGAAAGAAGAAGAAAGATGGAAGAAAGAAGAAGAAGAAGAGAAAGAATAAAGAAGAAAGAATAAAGAAGGAAGAAGGAAGAAGAGGGGAAGGAGGTATGAAAAATGAAGAACGAAGAAGAAAGATGAAAGAAGAAAGTAGAACAAAGAAAGAAGAGATAAGAAAGAAGAAAAAAGGTAGAAAAAGAAGAAGAAGAAGAAGAAGGAAAAAGAGAAGTTGGATGTGGAGAAGGAGAAGGGAAGGAGGAAGTGAAAGAGATGGAGAAGGCAAAGGAGGAGGAGAAGAAGAACAAGTAAAAGAAGGGGAGGGAGAAAGATAAAGAGAAAGACGAGAAGAATGAGAGGAAGATGAAGAAGGAGAATGAGAAGTAGAATAAGAAAAAGAAGAAGAAGAAGAAGAAGATGATGATGAAGAAAAAGTAGAAGAAATAAAAGAAGAAGAAGAAGAAGAATAAGAAGAAGAGGAGGAGGAGATAGAAGAAGAGAAAGAAGAACAAAAAATGAAGGAGAAGAAGAAGAAGAGGAAGAAGAAGAAGAGGAAAAAGAAGTAGAAGAATAAGAAAAAGGAGAAGAAGAAGAAAATGAAGAAGAACAAGAACAAGAACAAGAAGAAGAAAAGAAAGAGAAAGATGAGGAAGAAGAAGAAGAATAGGATGAAGAAAATGTGGAAGAAAAAGAAGATAAAGAAGAGGAATAAAAAGAAGATGAAGAAAAACAAGAAGAAGAAGATGATGATGATGAAATGAAAGAAGAAGAAGAAGAAGAAGAGGATGAATAGATTTGATTAAGGATTAAGGGTTAAGGATTATGGATTAAGGATTAAGAAGGGAGGGATTTGAGATTAGGTGTTAGGAATTAAGGATTATGGATTAAGGATTAAGGATCAGGGATTAAGAATAATGGATTGGGTAATATGGATTTGGAAGGGATGGATAAGAAATTATAGATTTTGGGATAAAAGATGAGGAAGGTAGGGATTGAGGGATAGGGATGAGTTAATAGGGATTAAGGATTTCGAAGAAGATGGAGAAGAAGAAGATGATAAAAAATAAGTAGAAGAACAATGAGAAAAGGAAGAAGAATAAGAAGAAGAAAATGTAGAAAAAAATAAGAACAGGAAGATGATGATGATGATGAAGAAGAAGAAGATGAAGAAGAAGAAGAAGAGGAAGATGAGGAAGAAGAGATGGATTAAGGATTATAGATTAAGGGTTAGGGATTAAGGATTAGGGATTAAGGATGGAAGGATTCAGGATTAAAGAAGGAAGTATTAGGGATTAGAGACAAAAGATTATGGATTAAAGATCTGGGAGAGAAAGATTTGGGATTAGGTATTAGGATTTGTAATTACAGATTTTAGAGTTAGTAATTAGGGATTTGGGGTTTATAGATTAGCAGTTAGAGATTAATGATTAAGGATTGGGGAGTAGTGATAAGCAAATAAGTAAAAGGGATTTAGGGTTAAGGATTAGTGATTAAGGATTATGGATTAACAATTAGAGATGAAGGGATTAATTATTAGATATTAGAGATTAAAGATTAAGAATTAAGGGAATAATTTTTAAGGATTAAAGATTAGAGATTAGGACTTTAGAATTAGAGATTAAGAATTAGGGAATAAATATTAAGGGTTAGGGATTAGAGATTAGAGATTAAGGATTTGGGATTAATAATTAAGAGATTAGGATTAAGATTAGAGACTAGGGATTTGGATTTTGGGATTATGGATTAGTGATTAAGGATTAAAGAATAGGGATTAGAGATTAGCGATTAGGGATTAGTGATTAGGGATCAGAGATTAAAGAATAAGGATTAGGGATTAAGTATTAGAGATTAGATTTTAAGGATTACAAATTAGGTATTAGAGGTTAAGAGTTGAGGATTAAGGATTACAAATTAGGGATGGATTAGAGATTAAGGATTAGGGAGATAGAAGAAGGTAGAATAAAGAAGCAAGAAGAAGAAGAAGGAAAAGAAAAAGGAGAAGGCGGATGAGGAGGTGGAGGAGAAGGAGAAAGTGAAGAAGACGGAGGGGAGGAGGAGAAGGAGAACGAGTAAGAGAAGGAGAAGGAGAAGGTTAAGGTGAAAGCTTAGGACAAGGAGAGGAAAAAGAAGAAGGAGAAGGAGGAGGAGAAGAAGAAGAAGAAAGAAAAAAAAGAAGATGAAGAAGAAGATGAAGAAAGGAAAGAAGAAATAGAAGAAGAAGAAGAAGGAGAGGAACAAGAAAAGGAAGAAGATGAAAAACAAAAAAGAAGAAGAACAGGAAGAAGAAGAACAGGAAGAAGAAGAAGCAGAAGAAGAAGAAGAAGAAGAAGAAAAAGAAGAAAAATAAGAAAAGGAAGAAGAAGAAGAAGAGGAAGAAGAAGAAGAAGAAGAAGAAGAAGAAGAAGAAGAAAAGGAAGAGAAAGATGAGGAAGAAGAGGAAGAAGAAGAATAAGATGAATAAATGAGGAAGAAAAAGAAGATAAAGAAAAGGAATAAAAAGTAAAAGAGGAAGAAAAAATGAAAGAAGAAGAAGAAGAAGAAAAGAACAAAAAGATGGATTAGGGATTAGGGGCTAAGGTTTAGGGAATAGGAATAAAGAAGGGAGGGGTCAGAGATTAGATGTTAAAGATTAAGGATTATGGATTAATGATTATGGATTAAGGATTAGGGATTAAGGATTAGGGATTAGGAATTAGGAATTAAAATTTAGGGATAATAGATTACGTATTAGGGTTTATAGATTATGGATTAGAGATTAAGGATTAGAGATTAGAAATTAGGGATTATGGATTAAGGATTAAGAATTAAGGATTAAAGAATGGGGATTAGGGATTTGGGAGGGATGGATAAGGCATTATAGATTTTGGGATGAGAGATTAGGGAGGGAGGGATTAAGGAGTAGGGATTAAAGAATAGGGATTAAGGATTCCAAAGTAGATAAAGAAGAAGAAGATGATGAAGAAGAATAACAACAAGAAGACAAAGAGAAGAAGAAGAGGAAGAAGAAGAAGAGGAAGATAAGAAGAAGAGATAAAAGAGTTGGATTATGAGTTAGGGATTAAAGATTAAGGATTAAGGAAGGAAGGATTCTAGATTAAAGAATGAAGTGTTAGAGATTAGAAATAAATGAATATGGATTAAAGATTTGGGAGGAAAGGATTAGAGATTAGGTATTAGAGATTAGGAATAAGGGATTTGAGAATTAGTAATTAGAGATTAGGGTTTATGGGTTAGCGATTAGAGATTAAGGATTAGGGATTAGGGAGTAGGGATTAGGGAATAAGTAAAAGAGATTTAGGATTAAGGATTAATGATTAAGATTTAAGAGATTAATCATTAGAGATTAGGGATTTAAGATTAGTGATTAGGGATTTAAGATTAATGATTAGGGATTAAGAAATAGACATTAAGGCTTAGGGATTAGAGATTAGGAATGTAGACTTTAAGATTATAGATTTAGGATTAGGGATTAGAGATTAGGAATGTAGACTTTAAGATTATAGATTTAGGATTAGGGATTAGACATTAAAGGATTATGATTAGGATTAAAGACTAGGGATCAGGGTTTGGGGATTAAAGATTAGTGATTAAGGATTAGGGATTAGAGATAAGGATTAGAGATTAGGGAA
The DNA here is from genome assembly GCA_023846275.1 of Vanilla planifolia. Classification (NCBI taxonomy): domain Eukaryota; kingdom Viridiplantae; phylum Streptophyta; class Magnoliopsida; order Asparagales; family Orchidaceae; genus Vanilla; species Vanilla planifolia. The sequence goes on along the minus strand of JAIUJO010000304.1, from coordinate 258,686 downwards.
TATTGATCATCGATTAGGGATTAAGGATTAGGCATTAGAGATTAGCAATTAGGGATTAGTGGTTAGAGACTAAATATTAAGGATTATTAATTACTGTTGGATTAGAGATTAAGGAATAGGAAATAGGAAGAAGGAAGAAGAAAGAAGAAAGAAGAAGAAGGAAGAAAGAAGATGGAAGAAGGAAGAAGGAAGATGGAAGATAGAAGAAGAAGAAGAAGAAGAAGAATAAGAGGAAGAATAAAGAAGAAAGCAGAAAGAAGAAGAAAGATGCAAGAAGGAAAGAGGAAGGAGGTTTGAAGAAGGAAGAAGAAAAAAGACAGAAGAAAGTAGAAAGAAGAAAGAAGAAAGAAGAAAGAAGGTAGAAGAAGAAGAAGAAGAAGGAGAGAGAAAAGGAAAAGGAGGATGAGGAGAAGGACGAGGAGTAAGAGAAGGAGAGGGGAAGGAGAAGGTGTCGAAGATGGAGAAGGAGAAAAAAGAGAAGGAGAATGAGTAGGATAAGGAGAAGGAGAAGGGTAAGAAGAATGACCAGGAGAAGGAGCAGAAGTAGAAGAAGGAAAAGGAGGAGAAAAAAAAGGAAAAGAGAAAGAGGAAGAAGAAGAAGAAGAAGAAGAAGAAGAACAAGAGGAAGAGGAAGAACAACAAAAGAAGGAGGAAAAGAAAAGAAGAAGAGGAAGAAGAAGAAAAGGAAGAAGAAGAAGAAGAAGAAGAAGAAGAAGGAGAAGGAGAAGAAGAAGGAGAAGAAGAAGAAGAAGAAGATGAAGAAGAAGAAGAAGAAGAAGAAGAAGATGTAGAAGATGAAGAAGAAGCAGAAAAGGAAGAAGAAGAAGAGGAAAAAGAAGATGAAGAAGAAAAAGAAGAGAAAGATGAGGAAGAAGGGGAAGAAGAAGAAGAAGAAAAAGAAGAAATTGAGGAAGAATAAGAAGAAGAAGAGGAATAAGAAAAAGAAGAAGAAGAGGAAGATAAGAAGAAGAAGAGGATGAAGTGATGGATGAGGGATTAGGGATTAAGTAGGGAGGGATTAGAGATTTAGTGTTAGGGATTTAGGATTATGGATTAGGGATTAGGAATTAGGCATTTGTGATTAAAAATAAGGAATAAGAGATTACATATTAGGAATTAGAGATTATGGATTAAAGATTAAGGATTAGAGATTAATGATTAAGGATTATGGATTAAGATTAGATTCAAGATTAAGAATTAAGGATTAGAGATTGGGGATTAATGATTATAGATTAGAGATTTGGGAGGGATGCATAAGGCATTACAGATTTTAGTATAAGAGATTAAGGTGCGAGGGATTAAGGAGTAGGGATTAGCGAATAGGGATTGAGGATTACGAAGACGATGGAGAAGAAGAAGAAGATGAAGAGGAATAAGAAGAAAAACAATAAGAAGAAGTAGAAGAAGAAAAGGAAGAAAATGTATAATAACAAGAAGAAGACAAAGAAAAAAATGAATAAGAAAAAAAAAGATGAAGAAGAGGAAGATGAGAAAGCTGATGAAGAAGAAAATTAGGCAGAAGAAGAAGAAGAAGAAAAAAAAAAAGAAGAGGAGGAGGATGATGAAGAAGATGAAGAGGAAGAAGAAGATGATGAAGAAGAAGAAGAAGGAGAAGAGTAAGAAAAAGAAGAAGTATAAGACGAAGGTGAAGTAATTTAAGAAGAAGAAGAAGAAGTAGAGGAAGATGAAGAGTAGAAAGAAGAAGAAGAAGAAGAAGAAATAGATGATGTTGAGGCAAAAGAAGAAGAACAAGAAGAAGAGAAGAAGAAAAGGATGAAGATAAAGAAGAAGAAGAGAAGAAAAAGAGGAGGAACAAGAAGAAGAAGAAATAAAAGAAGAAGAAGAAGAAGAAATAACAGAGGAAGAAGAAGTAGTAGTAGTAATAGAATAAGAAGAAGAAGAAGAGGAAGAAGATGAAGAACAAGAAGGAGAATAACAAGAGAAAGTAGAAGCGAAAGAAGAAGAACAAGAAGAAGAGAAAAAAGATGAAGGGGAAGAAGAACAAGACATAAAAGAAGAAGAAGAAAAAGAAAAAGAAGATGAGGAAGAAGAAGAAGATGAAGAGGATGAAGAAGAAGAAGAAGAAGATGAAGAAGAAGAAGGTGAGGAAGAAAAAGAAGAAGAAGAAGACAAAGATGAGGAAGAAGTAGAAGCAAAAGAGGAAGAAGAAGAAGAAGAAAAAGAAGTATAAGAAGAAGAGGAAGAGGGGATAGATTTGGGATTAGGGATCAGGGGTTTGTGATTTGGTATATAGGAATCAAAACTAGAGATTAGTGATTAGGGGTTAGAGATTAAGAGATTAGCAATTAAGGATTTGGGGGAAAGAAGAAAATGAAGGAGATGAGTAAGAGGAAGAAGAAGTGAAGAAGTTGAAGAAGAAGAAGAAGGAAAGGAAGAGGAAAAGGAAGGAGAAGAGAAAGAAGAAGAAGAAGAAGAAGAAGAAGAAGAAGAGCAAGAAGAAGCAATGAAGAAGAAGAAGAAGAAGAAGAAGGAGAATAAGAAGGAGAAGTAAAATAAAAAGAAATTGAAAACGAAGAAGAATTAGAACAAGAAGGAGAAGAAAAAGAAGAAAAACAAGTAGAGGAAGAGGAAGAGGACGAATAAAAAGAAGAAGAAGTAAAAGAAGAAGAAAATGAAGAAGAAGAAGAGGAAGAGGAATAGAAAGGGAAGAAGAACAAGACGTAAAAGAAGAAGAAGAAGAAGAAGAAGAAGAAGAAGAAGTGGAAGAGGAAGAAAAAGAAGAAGAAGATAAGAAAGAAGAAGAGGAAGAAGTAGAAGACAAAGATGAGAATGAAGAAGAAGAAGAAGAAGAAGAAGAAAAGGAATATGATGAAGAGGAAGAAGAAGAAGTAGAAGTAGAAGAGGAAAAAGAGACGAATTAGGGATTAGAGATTTGGGGTTATGGATTAGGGTTTAAGGATTAGGGATTAAGGAATGAAGGATTTGGAATTAGGTATAAGGGAATATGGATTAAAGATCAAGGAGGAACGGATTAATGATTTGGGAGTTAGTAATCCAGGATTAGGGACTCAGGAGTTGGGAGGTAGTAATTTTTTATTATGGATTAGGTAGTATAGATTATGGAATAAATAATTTGGATTAAGGATTGGAGATTAGAGATTAAGGATGAATGGAAAGAGTAGAAGAAAAAGAAGAAGAAAGAGTAGAAGAAGAGAAGAAGAAAAAGAAGAGGAAGAAGAAGAAAAAGAAATAAAAGAGGAAGAAGAATAAGAACAAGAAGGAGAAGAAGAATAATAATAAAAACAAGAAGAAGAAGAGGAAAAAGAAGAAGAGAAAGAAGAAGTGAAAGAAGAAGAGAAAGAAGAAGAAAAAGAAGAAGACATAAAAGAAGAAGAAGAAGAAAAGGAAGAAGAAGAAAAAAAGAAGAACCAGATGAGGAAGAAAAGAAGAAGAAGAAGAAGAAGAGGAAGATGAGGAAGAAGTGGAAGAAGAAGAATGCAAAGATGAGGAGGAGGATGAAGAAGAAAAGGAAGAAGAAGAAGAAGAAGAGGAAGAAGTAAAAGAAGAAGAGGTAGAAGAGGTCGAATTGAGGATTAGGGATTAAGGCTTAGGGATTAAGGATTAAGGACTAGGGAATATTCAATGAAGGATTATGTATTATGCATCAGAGAATAGAGATTAAAGATCAAAGAGGGAGAGATTAGGGATAAGGGATTAAAGATTTACGAGTTAAGAATTTGATATTAGGGTTTATGGATTCGAGATTAGGATTAAGTAGTAGGGATTAGGGAATAAGTAATTGGATTTTAGATTAAGGAATGATGATTAGGTGTTTGGGACTAGGGATTAGGGATGAAGGGATTTATGATTAAGGATTAAGAATAGAGAGATTTATACTAAGGAAAAAGGATTAGAGATTCGGGATGAAGATTAGGGGTTAGGGATTGGGGAATGGGGTTAAAGAATAGAGATTAGATATTAGGGAAATAGGATTTAGGACTAAAGATTAGAGATTAGAAGATTAAGATTAGCTTTAGAGATTACGGATTAAGGATTCAAGATTAGCTTTAGAGATTGAGGATTAAGGATTAAGGATTAGGGTTTAGTTATTAAGGATTATTGATTATAGGTTAAGGATTAAGGATTAGAGAATAGGTATTAGAGGGTAGGGTTGAGGGATTAGAGATTTAAGATAGATTAGAGATTAAGGATTAAGAATTAGGGATAAGGAAGAAAGAAGGAAGAAGAAAAAGGAGGAAGAAAGAACAAGGAAGAAGGAAGAAAGAAGAAGTAGAAGAGGAAGAATAAAAAGAAGAATAAAGAAGAAAGGAGGATGGAAACAAGGAAGAAGGAAAGTGGTAGGAAGAAAAATGAAGAAAGAAGGAAGAATAAAGAAGAAAAAGATGGTAGAAAGAAGAAAGAAGAAAGAAGGAAGAAGAAGAAGAGGAGGAAGAAGAAGAAAATGATGATGAAGAAAAGAAGAAGATGTTGATAAAGAAGTAGAAGAAGAGGAAGAAGAAGAAGATGATGATGAAGAGAAGAAGAAGGACAAGAGGAGGAGGAAGAAGAAGAAGAAGAAAAAGAAGTTGAAGAAGGAGAAGAGGAAGGGCAGAAGAAGAAAAAGAAGTAAAAAGAAGAAGAAATAAGAAAGAGGAAAGAAGAAGAAAGAAAGATGATGGAAGAAAGAAGAAGCAAGAATGAAGAAGGAATAAGGAGAAGGAGATTGAAGATGGAATCAGGATGAAATAAGAAGTATAAAAGAATAAGGAGGATGGAAGAAGGAAGAAGGAAGTAGATTAATTAGAAAAAGAAGAAGAACTCAAAGAAGAGGAAGAGGAAGAGGAGGAGGATGAGGTAAAAGAAGACGAAGAACAAGGGGAAGAAGATGAAGAAGAGGAAGAAGATGATGAGGAAGAAGAAGAGGAAAAGAAGATGATGATGATGATGAGGAAGAAGAAGAAGAAGAAGAAGGAAAAGAAGAATAATAAGAAGAAGAACAACAAGAATAATATTAAGAAGAAGAAGTGAAAGAAGAAGACGAGCAAGATGAAGAAGTTGAAGAAGAAGAGAATGAAGAAGAAGAAGAAGAAGAAGAGGAAATAGAAGAAGAAGTGGAAGAAGAAGAAGAGGAGGAATAAGAAGAAGAAGGTAAAGAAGTAAATTAAAAAGAAGTGGAAGATGAAGAAGAAAAAGAAGAACAATAAGAAGAAGAGAAGAAGAAAAAGATGAGCAAGAAGAAGTAGTACTAGTACAAGAAGAAGAAGGAATAAAAGAAGAAGAAGAAGAAGAAGAAGAAGAAGAAGAAAAAGAAGATGAAGAAATAGATAGCAGAAGAAGAAGGAGAAGAAGAAGGGTAAGAAGAAGAAGAAGAAGAAGAAGAAGTTGATGAAAACGAAGAAGAGGAAGCAAAGGTAGACGTAGAAGAAGAAGAATAATTATAAGAAGAGGAGGAAGAAGAAGAAGAAGAAGAAGAAGAAGAAGAAGATGATGAAGATGACGATGAAGTGGAGGAAGAAGAAGACGAAGAAGGATTAAAGATTAAGGATTAAGGATTATAGATTCAGGATATATTAGGCATTAGGGATGAAGATTTAGGGAGAAATGGATTGGGTAATATAGATTTAAGGATGAGAGATTAGGGAGGGAGGGTTTAAGGAGTAAAGATTAAGGAATAAAGATTAATGATTACGAAGATAAATGAAGAGAAGAAGATGATGATGATGAAGAAGAAGAAGAACAAGGAGAAGAAGAAGAAAAAGAAGAAGAAGAAGAAAAGGAAGAAAAAGAATAATATTAAGAAGAAGACAAGGAAGAAGAAGAAGAAGAAGAAGAAGAAGAAGAAGAAAAAGAAGAAGAAAAAGATGAAGAAGAAGAAGAAGAAGAAAAAGGGGAAGATGAGGAAGAAAATGAGGAAGATGAGGAGGAAGAAGAAGTAGAAGAAGAAGAAGAAGAAGAGGAGGGAGAAGAAGAAGAAGAAGAAGAAGAAGTGGAAGAAGGGGAAGTAGATGAGGAAGAAGATGAAGATGAAGAAGAAGATGAAGATGAAGAAGATGAGGAAGAAGAAGGTAAAGAAGTTGAAGAAGAAGAAGAGGTAGTTGAAGAGGAAGAAGAAGAAGAAGGAGGAGGAGGAGGAGAAGATGAAGAAGAAAAAGTAGAACAGAAAGAAGAAGAGAAGAAGAAAAGTTGTTGAAGAAGAAGAAGAAGAAATAAATGGAGATGAGGAAGAAGAATAAGTAAAAGGGGAAGAAGAAGAAGAAGAAGAAATAAAAGAGAAAGAAGAAGTAGAAGTAGAAGAAGAAGAAGAAGAAAGATAAGTAGAGGAAGAAGATGAGGAAGAAGAAGGGGAAGAAGAAGAAGAAAATGAAGTAGAAGAAGATGAAGAAAAAGAAGAAGAAGAAAAGAAGAAGAGGAGGAAAATGACGAAGAGGAGGTAAAAGAAGACGTGGAACAAGAAAAACAAGATGTAGAAGGAGAAAAATAAGAAGAAGGAGAAGAAGAAGAAGAAGAAGAAGAAGAAGAAGTGGAAGAAGAAGAAGAAGCAGTAGAGAAAAAAGAATAAAAATAAAAGAAGAAGAGGAAGATGAAGAAGAAGTAGAAGAAATAGACTATAAAGATGAGGAAGAAGAAGAAGAAGAAGAGGAAGAAGAAGTAGTAGTAGAAGAAGAAGAAGAGATGAATTGGGGATTAAGGATCAAGGTTTGGAGAATAGGTTGTAGTGATTAGGGCTTAAGGAATTAGGTATAAGGGAATATGAATTAAAGATTAAAAAGCAAGGGATTAGGAATTTAGGAGTTAGCAATAAAGGATTAACGATTAGGGAGCAAGGATTAGGGAAAAAATAATTTGGATTAGGGACTAGAGATTAGGGTTATGGGGTTAGGGATAAATGATGATGGGATTACTGACTAGTGAATAGAAATTAAGGATTTATTATTAAGGATTAAGATTTAGGATTAAGGATTTATGATTAAGGATCAGGGATTACGGAATAGTGATTAGCGAATAAAGATTTTGGATTAAAGATTAAAGATCAAAGATAAGGGATATAAGATTCAGAATTAGAGATTAGGGATTAAGGGTTTGAGATTAAGAGATTATGGATTAGCAATTAAGGATTTTGGGGAAGGAAGAAAAAGGAGATCAGTAAGAAGAAAAAGAAGTGAAGAAGAAGAAGAAGAAGAGGATGATGAAAAGGAAGGAGAAGAGGAAGAAGAAGAAAATGAAGAGAAAGATGAAGAAGAGAAGAAGAAAAAGAAGAAGAAGAGCAAGAAGAAGAGAAGAAGAAGAAGAAGAAGAAGAAGAAGAAGAAGAAGAAAAAGAAGAAGAAGGAGAAGAATTAAAAGAAGAAGAAAAAGAAGAAGAAGAAGAAGAAGAAAAAGAAGAAGGAGAAGTAGAAGGAGAAGTAAAAGAAAAAGAAATTGAAGAGAAAAAAGAATAAGAAGAAAGAAAAGAAGAAGGAGAAGAGAAAGAGGAAAAAGAAGAGGAAGAACAAGAAGACGTAAAAGAAGAAGAAGTAGAAGAAGAGGAAACAGATGATGAATAAGAAGAAGAAAAAGAAATGGAAGAAGAAGAAGATGATGATGAGAAAGTAGAAGAAAAAAAAGAGGAAGATGAGGAAGAAGTGGAAGAAGTGGAAGAAGTAAAAGCCAAAGATAAGAACGAAGAAGAAGAAGAAGAGGAGGAAGAAGTAGAAGAAGGTAAGAAGAAGAAGTAGAAGAAAAAGAGGAAGAATTAATGGATTAAGGATTATGGATTTTGTGTTAGTGATTAGGGATTAAGGGTTAAGGATATAGGATTAAGAATTAAGGATTAAGGATGAAGGGATTAATGATTAGGGATTAGAAATTAGGGATATAAAATTAAGGGATTAGTCAAGTATTAGGCTTTAGAGATTTGGAATTTAAGATTAAGGATTTGGGATTAGGTAATAGGGATTAGAGATTAAGGACTAAAGATAAGAGATTAGGAATACAAGATTCAAGATTAGAGATTAATGATTAGGGATTAGAGAGAAGGAAGAAGAAGGAGAAGGGTTAGAAGAAGAAAAAGAAGAAGAAGGTGAAGAAGTAGAACAAGAAGAAGAAGTGGAAGATGAAGAGGAAGAAGAAGAAGAGGAGGAAAATGAAGAAGTACAAGAGAAAAAGGAACAAGAAGAAAATAAGAAAAAGAAAGAGATGAAGAAGAAGAAGAGGAAGAAGAAAAAGAAGAAGAAGAAGAAATAGAAGAAGGAAAAGAAGTAAATAAAAAAGAACGAGAAGAATAAGGAGAAAAAGAAGAAGAAAAAGAAATAAAAAAGGAACAAGAATAAGAACAAGAAGGAGGAGAAGAAGAAGATGAAGAGGAGGAAGAGGAGGAAGAAGAAGAAGAAGAAGAAGAAGAAAAATAGTAGAGGAAGAAGAAGAATAAGAAGAAGAGGAACAAGAAGAAGAAAAAGAAGAAAAAGAAGGAGAAGTAAAAGAAGAGGAAAAAGAAGAGGAAAACGAAGAAGAGGAAGAAGAAGTCGTAAAAAAGAAGAAAAAGAAGAAGAAGAAGAAGAAGAAGAGGAAGAAGAAGATGAAGAAGATGAAGAAAAAGTAGAAGAAGGAGAAGAAGGGGAAGGATAATTGATGTAAGATTAAGGATTACAGATTAGAGATTAGAAATTAGAGAGTAAGAGATCAAGATTAGCATTAGAAATTGAAGATTAAGGATTAATGATTATGGATTAGGGAAGAAGAAGAAGAAGAAGAAGTAGAAAGCAGAAGAAAGAAGAAAGAAGAAAGAGAAAGGAAGAAAGAAGATGGAGTGAGGAAGAAACTTGAAGAAAGAAGAAATATGAAAAAGGAAGAAGGAATAAGGAAGAGGAAGAGTAAGAAGGATGAAGGAATAAGGAAGATGGAAGTGGGAAGAAGCAAGAAGAAGAAGAAGAAGGCAAAGAAGTGTAAGAGGAAGAGGAAGAGTAAGATTAAGTGGTAAAAGAAGACATAAAGGAAGAAGAAGAAGACCAAGAGATGGAAGAAGAAGAAGAAGATGAAGAAAAAGAATAAGATGATAAGGAAGAAGAAGAAGAAAATAAAGAAGAAGAAGAAGAAGAAGAAAAAGAGCAAGAAAAGGAATAAGATGAAGAAGAAGTGGAAGAAGAAAACGAGGAAAAAGAACAATAAGAAGATGAAGAAGATGAGAAGAAGAAGAAGAAGTAGACAAAGAGGAAGAAGAAGAAGAAGAAGAAGAAGTACAAGAAGAAGAAGAAGAAGAAGGGGGAGAAGAACAAGAAACAGAAGAAGAAGAAGAAGAAAAGAAAGTGGAAGAGGAATTAGAAGAGGAAAAAGGTGAAGAAGTAGAAGAAGAGTGGAAGAAGAAGAATAAGATGAAGAAGAAGTGAAAGAACAAGAAGGAGGAGAAAAAGAAATAGAAGTAGAAGTAGTAGAAGAAGTAGAAGAAGAAGAAGATGGAGAAATCGAAGAAGAAGAGAAGAAGAAGACTTAGAAGTGAAGTAAAAGAAGAAGAAAAAGAAGATGAGGTGGTAGAAAAAGAAGAAGAATAAGAACAAGATGAAGAAAAAGAAGAAGAAGCAAAAGAAGAAGAAGAAGAATAAGAAGAGGAAGAACAAGAAGAAAAGAAGAGAAGAAGAAGAAGAATTAGAAGAAGAGGAAGAGGGAGAAGAAGAAGAAGTAGAAGAATAATAAGAAGAAGAGGAAGAAGAAGAAGAAGAAGAAGAAGATGAAGAAGATGTAGTAGAAGAAGAAGAAGAAGAAAACGAGAAGAAGAAGAAGATGAAGAGGAAGAAAAAGAAGAAGAAGAAGTGGAAGAAGAAGAAAACCAAGAAGAAGAGGAAGAATGGGAAGAAGAAGTAGAAGAAGAAGAAGAAGAGGAAAATGAAAAAGAAAAATAAGAAGAAGAAGAAGCAAGATGAAGAAAAAAAGAAGATGGAAGAAGAAGGAAGAAAGAAGATAGATGAAGGAATAAGAAGGAAGAAGGAAGACGGAATGATGAAGAAGTAGAAGAAGTAGAAGAGGAAGAAAAGGAGGTCGAGGAAGATGAAGAGGAAGAAGAAGAAGAAGAAGAATATAAAGAAGAAGAAGATGAAGAAGGAGAAGTGGAAACCGATTAAAAAGTAGAAGAAGAAGTCATAAAAGTAAAAGAAAAGAAGATGAAGAAGAAGAAGCAGAAGAAGGCAAAGAAGTTGAAAAAGAAGTAATAGAAGAAGAAGAAGAAGAAGTAGAAGACGAAGAAGAAAAAGGAGTAGAAGAAAAAGACGAAGAGGAATAAGAAGTCGTAGAAGAAGAAGATGAAGATGAAGAAGAAGAAGATGAAGAAGAAGATGAAGCAGATGAAGAGGAAGAAAAAGATGAAGAAGAAGAAAAAGAAGAGAAAGAACAAGAAAGATTATGGATTTGTGGGTGATTACTTAAGAATTAAGAATTAGGTATTAAGGATTGGGGATTAGGCATTTGGGAAGGATGGATTCGGGACTATGGATTAGGAATTAAAGATTAGGGATTAATGATTAGGAATTCTGTATAAGGTTTTGGTTATGGTTTAGGGATTAGTGATTAAGAAATAGGGTTTTTAAAATAGGGATTAGGAATTTAAGATTTGGGATTAAGGATTAAACGTTAAGGATTATGGATAAAGGATTATAGATTAAGTATTAGATATTAAGGATTAAAGGTTAAGAATTAGGGATTAAGAATTATCGATTAAAGGATTAAGGATTAAGGATTAAGTATTAGGGATTATGGATTAAAGATTGAGGATTAGGGTTTAGGGATTATGAATTAAGGTTTAAAGGTTAGTGAATTTGGATTTGGAATTTAGGATAAGGGATTAGAGATTAAGCATTAAAGATTAGTTATTAGGATTTAGGAATTAGAGATTAAGGTTTATTTATTAAAGATTAAGGACTAAATAATAGGGATTAGGGATTAAGAATTAGGTTCTAAGGAATAGGGATTATGAATTAAGGATAATGGTTGGATTAATGATTAAATATGACACAACATAGTTATTTGGGATTGACATTAAGGATTAAGGATTAGATACTAAGATTCGGGATTATACATTATGGATTAATGATTAGGGAGAGCGGGATTAGGGATTATGGTTTTGAGATAAAGAAGGAGAAGAAAAAGAAGAACAAGAAGAAGTCGAAGAAGCTGTCAAAGATGATGAAAAAAAGAAGAAGAATAAAAGAAATAAGAAGAAAGAAATAAGAAGAAAGAAAGAAGAAGAAATAAGAAGGAAGAAGAAGAAAGAAGAAAAAGGAAGAAGAAAGAAGAAAAAGGAAGAAGAAAGAAGAAAAAAGAAAGAGAAGGAAGAAGGAAGAAAAAAGAATGGGCAAGATGAAAGAAGAAGGAAGAAGAAAGAAGAATGAAGGAAGAAGGAAGATTGAAGAAAGGAGAAGCAAGAAGGAGAAAGGAAGGAGGAAGAAAGTAGGAAAGAAGAAAGAAGGACAAAGGAAGAAGGAAGAAGAAATAAAAAAGAAGAAAGAAAAAAGAAGAAAGAAAGAAGAAAAAGCAGCAGAAGGGGAAGGAGAAGGAAATGGAGGAAAAGGAGACCAAGAACAAGAAGAAGAAGAAGAGAAAGAAGACAAGGAAGAAGAACAATAGGAAAAAGAGGAGGAAGAAGCTGAGCAAGAAGAAGAAGAAGAAGAGAATGAAGAAGAGGAGGAAGAAGAGAAATAAGAGAAGGAAAAAGAAGAAAGAGAAGAAGTACAAAAAGAAGTGGGAGAAGAAGAAAATGAAGGAAAAGAGAAAGAAGAATAAGAAGAAGGGGAAGAAGAAGAAGAAGAAGAAGAAGAAGAAGAAGAAGAAAAGAAAGATGAAGAAGAAGAAGAAGAAGACAAGGAAGGAGAAGAAGAGGAATTGGGAGAAGAAGGTAGATGAAAGGTAGAAAGAAGGAGGAAGGAAAAATGATGAAGGAAATAGGAAGTAAGAAAGAAGAAGGAAGAAGAAATTAGAAAGGAGAATGGAGAAAGAAGAAAGGAGGAAGAAGATGATGAAGAAGAAGGAGAAGAAGAAAAAGAAGAGGAAGTAGAAGAAGAAGAGGAATCCAAAGAAGAACAAGAAGAAGAACAAGAAGTGAATCAAGAAGAAAAGGAAGAAGAAGAAGAGGAAGAAGAAGAGGAAACAAAAGAAGATGATGAAGAAGAAGAAGAAGAATAGGAAGAAGAAGATGTAAAAGAAAAAGAAGTAGACAAACAGGAAGAAAAAAAAGAAGAAGTAGAAGAAGAAGAGGAAGGTCAAGAAGAAAAAAATAAGAAAAAACGAAGAATAAGATGATGAAGAAGAAGAAGAAGAAGAAGAAGAAGAAGACGAAGAAGAAGAAGAAGAAATAGAAGAAGAAGAAGAAGTAGAAAAAGAAGAAGGTGGAGATGGAGAAGAAGAAAAAGAAGAAGAAAAAGAAAGTGAACAGGAAGAAGAACAAGAACAAGAAGGAGAAGAAGAATAAAACGTAGAAGATGAAGAAGAAGAAGAAAAATGAGAAAAACAAGTAGTGGAAGAGGAAGTAGAAGAAGAAGAAGAAGAGGAAAAAGAAGAAGAAGATAAAGAAGAGGAAAAAGAAGAAGAGGAAGAAGAAGAAGACATAGAAGAAGAAGACGAAGAAGAAGAAGAGGAAGAAGAAGAAGAAGTGGAAGAAGAAGAAGATTAGGAAAAGGAAGAAGAAGAAGAAGAAGAAGAAGAAGAAGTGGATGATGGGGAAGAAAAGGAAGAAGAAGGTAATGATCAGGAAGAAAAGAAAGAAGAAGTAGAAGAAGAAGAGGGAGAGGATGAAGAAGAAGAAGAGGAATAAGAGATGGAATAGGGATTAAGGATCAGGTGTTGAGGGTTAGGGATTAGAAATTAGGGATTAGGGAATGAAGGGTTAAGGATTATGTATCAAGGAGTAATGATTAAAAATTGGGAGGGAAAGATTAGGGATTATGGATTTGAGAGTTATAATTAGGGTTTCAAGTTTATGGATTAGGTTTTATGGAGTAGGGATTTGGGATTAAGTAAAAGAGATTTGGGATTAGGGATTAGGAATTAAATATTAAGGATTAGAGATTAAATGTTAGGGATGAAGAGATTATTGATTAAGGTTTAAAGAATAGGTATTAGGATTTAAGGGACTTATAAATAAGGGTTAAGTATTAAAGATTAAGGATTTAGGATTAGGGTTAAGCGATTAGGGAATAGAGTTAATGATTAGAGATTAGGTATGTAAGATTCAAGATTAGAGTTAAAGATTAAGGGTTAAATATTAGGGATTAGAGATTAAGGGATTATGATTAGTATTAGAGAATAGAGATGTAGGGTAAGGGATTAAAGATTAGGGATTAAAGATTAGAGATTAGTGATTACGCATTAGGGATAAGAGATTAGGGATTAGAGATAAGAGATTAGCGATTATGGATTATAGATTAGGAATTAGGTATTAGAGATTAAAGTTTAGGAATGAGAGATTTGGGATTTTAGGTTTACTAGATTAAAGATTGATGATTAAGTATTAGGGAAAAGGAAGAAGGAAGAAAGAAGAAAAAGAAGTTGGAAGAAGGAAGAAAGAAAAAGAAGAAGAGGAAGAAGTAATGCAAGAATAAAGAAGAAAAAAGAAGGAAGGAAATAGAAACAAGGAAGAAGAAAGAAAGAAATAAAAAGAAGAAAGAAGAAAGAGGAAAGAAAAAAGAAGGAAGAAGAAGAGGAAAAAGAAGAAGAAAAGGAAGAAGAAAAGGAAGAAGAAGGAGTATGAAAAGAAGAAGAAGAAGATGATGATGATGATGATGATGATGAAGAAGTAGAATAAGAAGAGAAAGAAGAAGAAGAAGAATAGGAAGAAGAAGAAGAAGAAGAAGAAGTAGAAGAAGCAGAAAAGAAGAAGGAGAAGATGAAGAAGAAGTAGAAGAAGAAAAGAAGAAGAAGAACAGGATGAAGAAGAATAGGAAGAAGAACAAGAAGATGAATTAGAAGAAGAAAAAGAAAAAGAGGAAGTGGAAGAAGAAGAAGAAGAAGAAGAAGCAGAAAGAAGAAGAGAGATGAAAGAAGAAATTGGAAGGAAGAAAGAATTAAGTTGGAAAAAAAGAAGAAACAAAAAGGAAGAAGGAATAAAGAAAAGTAAGAAGGAAGAGATAGGAAATAAGAAGAAACAAGGAATTGAGGAAGATGGATGAAAGAAGAAGGAAGAAGATGAAAAAGAAGAAGAAGAAGAAGATGAAAAAGAAGAAGAAGAAGAAGAACAAGATGTTGAAGAAGAGGAAGAGGAAGAGGAAGAAGAAGAGGAAAAGGAAGGGGAAGAAGAAGAAGAAAAGGAAGAAGAAATTGGAGAAGAAGAACAAGAAGAAGAACAAGAACAAGAACAAGAACAAGAAGATGATGACAAAGAAGAAGACGAAGAAAAAGAAAAAGAAGACGAAGAAGAAGAAGAAGAAGAAGAAGAAGAAGAAGAAGAAGAAGAAGAAGAAAAAGAAAGAAGAAGAAGAAAAAGAGGTAGAAGATAGGGAAGAAGATAAGGAACAAGAAGTGAAGCAGAAGAAGAAGGAGAAGGAGAAGAAGAAGAAGGAGAAGAAGAAGGAAAAGAAGAAGAAGAAGAAGAAGAAGAAGAAGAAGAAGAAGAAGGAGGAGGAGGAGGAGGAGAAGAAGATAGAGGAGAAGAAGGAGGAGAAGAAGTAGGAGAAGAAGAAGAAGAAGAAGAAGAAAAAGAAGAAGAAGAAGAAGGGGGAGAAGAAGAAGAAACAGAAGGAGAAGAAGAAGAAAAGAAAATGGAAGAAGAATTAAAAGAGGAAAAATGTGAAGAAGTAGAAGAAGAGTGGAAGAAGAAGAATAAGATGAAGAAAAAGTGAAAGAACAAGAAGAAGGAGGAGAAGAAGAACAAGAAGTAGAAGTAGTAGAAGAAGTAGAAGAAGAAGAAGATGAAGAAATCGAAGAAGAAGAAGAAGAAGACTTAGAAGTGAAGTAAAAGAGGAAGAAAAAGAAGATGAGGTGGTAGAAAAAGAAGAAGAATAAGAACAAGAAGAAGAAAAAGAAGAAGAAGCAAAAGAAGAAGAACAAGAATAAGAAGAGGAAGAACAAGAAGAAAAGAAGAGAAGAAGAAGAAGTAGAAGAAAAGGAAGAGGGAGAAGAAGAAGAAGTAGAAGAAGGAGAAGAAGAAGAATAAGAAGAAGATGAAGGAGAAGAAGAAGAAGATGAAGAAGAAGTAGTAGAAGAAGAAGAAGAAGAAAAAGAAAAGAAGAAGAAGATGAAGAGGAAGAAAAAGAAGAAGAAGAAGTGGAAGAAGAAGAAAACCAAGAAGAAGAGGAAGAATGAGAAGAAGAAGTAGAAGAAGAAGAACAAGAAGAAGAGGAAGATGAAAAAGAAAAATAAGAAGAAGAAGAAGAAGAAGCAAGAAGAAGAAAAAAAGAAGATGGAAGAAGGAAGAAAGAAGATAGATGAAGGAATAAGAAGGAAGAAGGAAGAAGGAATGATGAAGATGTAGAAGAAGTAAAAGCAGAAGAAAAGGAGGTCGAGGAAGATGAAGAGGAAGAAGAAGAAGAAGAAGAGTCGACGAAGAAGAAGAATATAAAGAAGAAGAAGAAGAAGAAGAAGAAGATGAAGAAGGAGAAGTGGAAACCGATTAAAAAGTAGAAGAAGAAGAAGAAGTCATAATAAAAATATAAGAAAAGAAGATGAAGAAGAAGAAGCAGAAGAAGGCAAAGAAGTTGAAAAAGAAGTAGTAGAAGAAGAAGAAGAAGAAGTAGAAGACGAAGAAGAAAAAGGAGTAGAAGAAAAAGACGAAGAGGAAGAAGTAGTAGAAGAAGAAGAAGATGAAGAAGAAGAAGATGAAGAAGAAGAAGAAGTAGATGAAGAGGAAGAAAAAGATGAAGAAGAAGAAAAAGAAGAGAATGAAGAAGGCATTTGGGAAGGATGGATTCGGGACTATGGATTAGGATTTAAAGATTAGGGATTAATGATTAGGAATTCTGTATAAGGTTTTGGTTATGGTTGAGGGATTAGTGATTAAGAAATAGGGATTTTAAAATAGGGATTAGGAATTTAGGATTTGGGATTAAGGATTAAATGTTAAGGATTATGGATAAAGGATTATGGATTAAGTATTAGATATTAAGGATTAAAGGTTAAGAATTAGGGATTAAGAATTATCGATTAAAGGATTAAGTATTAGGGATTATGGATTAAAGATTGAGGATTACGGTTTAGGGATTATGAATTAAGGTTTAAAGATTAGTTATTTTGGATTTGGAATTTAGGATAAGGATTAGAGATTAGGGATTGGGGATTTAGGATTAAAGATTAGTGATTAGGGTTTTGGAATTAGAGATTAAGGTTTATGTATTAAAAATTAAGGACTAAATAATAGGCATTAGGGATTAAGAATTAGGGTCTAAGGAATAAGGATTATGAATTAAGGATAATGGTTGGATTAAAGATTAAATATGACAAATTAGTTATTTGGGATTGACATTAAGGATTAAGGATTAGATACTAAGATTTCGGATTATACATTATGGATTAATGATTAGGGAGAGCGGGATTAAGGATTATGGTTTTGGGATAAAGGAGTAGAAAAAGAAGAACAAGAAGAAGTCGAAGAAGCTGTCAAAGATGATGAAGAAAAAACGAAGAAGAATGAAAGAAATAAGAAGAAAGAAATAAGAAGAAAGAAAGAAGAAGAAATATGAAGGAAGAAGAAGAAAGAAGAAAAAGGAAGAAGAAAGAAGAAAAAAGAAAGAGAAGGAAGAAGGAAGAAAAAAGAATGGGCAAGATGAAAGAAGGAAGAAGAAAGAAAAACGAAGCAAGAAGGAAGATTAAAGAAGGGAGAAGCAAGAAGGAGAAAGGAAGGAGGAAGAAAGCAAGAAAGAAGAAAGAAGGATAAAGGAAGAAGGAAGAAGAAATAAAAAAAAAGAAAGAAAAAAGAAGAAAGAAAGAAGATAAAGCAGCAAAAGGGGAAGGAGAATGAAATTGACGAAAAGGAGAACGAGAACAAGAAAAAGAAGAAGAGAAAGAAGACAAGGAAGAAGAACAATAGGAAAAAGAGGAGGAAGAAGAAGTAGAAGAAGAAAATGAAGAAGAAGAAGAAGAAGAAGAAGAAGAAGTAATAATAGAAGAAGAAGAAGAAGAGGAAGAAAAAGAATAAGAAGAAGAAGAAGAAGAAGAAGAAGAAGAGGACGAAAAAAAGAACAAGAAGAGGAATAAGAAGAAGAAGAAGAGAAAGAGGAGGAAGAAGAAGAAGATTAAGAAGAAGAATAAGTGGAGATAGATGAGGAAGAAGAGGAAGAAGAAAAGGAAGAAGATGAGCAAGAAGAAGAAGACGAAGAAGAGGAAGAAGAGAATGAAGAAGAGGAGGAAGAAGAGAAACAAGAGAAGGAAAAAGAAGAAAGAGAAGAAGTACAAAATGAAGTGGGAGAAGAAGAAAATGAAGGAAAAGAGAAAGAAGAATAAGAAGAAGGGGAAGAAGAAGAAGAAGAAGAAGAAGAAGATGATGATGATGAAAAAGAAGAGAAAGAAGAAGAAGAAGAAGGAGAAGAAAAGGAAGATGAAGATGAAGAAGAAGAAGACAAGGAAGGAGAAGAAGAGGAATTGGGAGAAGAAGGTAGATGAAAGGTAGAAAGAAGGAGGAAGGAAAAATGATGAAGGAAATAGGAAGTAAGAAAGAAGAAGGAAGAAGAAATTAGAAAGGAGAATGGAGAAAGAAGAAAGGAGGAAGAAGATGATGAAGAAGAAGAAGGAGAAGAAGAAAAAGAAGAGGAAGTAGAAGAAGAAGAGGAATCCAAAGAAGAACAAGAAGGGAATCAAGAAGAAAAGGAAGAAGAAGAAGAAGAGGAAACAAAAGAAGATGATGAAAAAGAAGAAGAAGAATAGGAAGAAGAAGATGTAGAAGGAGAAGAAGAAGGGAACGAAGAAGAGAAGAATAGGAAGATGAAGATGAAGAAAAAGAAGATGAAGAAGAAGAAGGAGAAGGACGAGAAGAAGAAGAAGTACAAGAAGGAGGAGGAGGAGGAGGAGGAGGAGAAGAAGAAGAAGAAGAAGAAGAAGAAGAAGAAGAGGAAGAAGAAGAAGGAGAAGAAGAAGAAGATGATGAACGAGAAGGAGAAGTAGAACAAGAAAAAGTGGAGGATGAAGTAGAGGAAGTAGAGGAAGAAGAGGAAGAAGAGGAAGTGGAAGAAGAAGAAGAAAAAGAAGAAGGCAAAGAGGCAGAAGAAGAATAAATGGAAGAAGAAGAATAATAATAATAATAATAATAATAATAAGAAGAAGAAGAAGAGGAAAACGAAGAAGAATAAGAAGAAGTAGAAGAAGAAGATGAAGAACAATAATAATTATTATAATGATAGTTAAACCAATAAAAAGAATAATGATAATGATAATAATAAGAACAAATGGAAGAAGCAGAAGCAAAAGAATAATAATAATAATAATAATAAGGAAAATGAGAAGAAGAAAAAGAAGAATAAGAAGAAGTAGAAGAAGAAAAAGAAGAAGAAGAAGAAGAAGATGAAGAAGAAAGAGAAAATTAAGAAGTAGAAGAACAAGAAGAAGGAGAAAAAGAAGAAGAAGATGAAGAAGAAGAAGAAATGGAAAAGAAGAAAAAGAAAAAGAAGAAAATCAAGAAGACAATGAAGAAGAAGATGAAGAAGAGGAAGAAAAGAAGAAGACGAAGAAGAAGATGAAGAAGAAGAAAGAGAAGAGGAAGATGGAGAAGGAGAAGAAGAAGACAAAGAAGAAAAAGAAGAAGAAGAAGAAGTAGAAGAAAAAAAGAGGAAGAAGTAGATGATAAAGAAGAAGAAGAAGAAGAAGAAGAAGAATTATAATAATAACAATAATAATAATAAGAGAAAGAAGAAGAAGAGGATGAAGAAGAAGAAGAAGAAGAAGTTGAATTTGAAGGAGAAGATGAAGAGTAAGAAGAAGAAGAAGGTGAAGGAGTTGAAGTAGAAGGAGGAGGAGAAGAAGAAGAAGATGAAGAAGAAGAAGAAGAAGAAGAAGAAGATGAAGAAGAAGAAGAAGAAGAAGAAGAAGAAGAAGAAAATTATGATGATGAAGAAGAAGAAGGAAATAATGCAAAGAAGAAGAGGAAGAAGAAAAAGAAGAAGTAAAAGAAGAGGAAGAAGGAGGAGAAAAGAAGAAAAAGAAGAAAAAGAAAAAGAAGTACGAGAAGAAAAAGAAGAAGAAGTTGTAGTAGTAGTTGTAGAAGAAGATGATGATGATGATGATTATGATGATGATGATGAAGGAGAAGATGAAGAGGAAGATGTTGAAGAAGAAGAAGAAATAAAAGAAGAAGAAGAAGAGAAAGAGATCGAAGAAGAAAAAGAGGAGGAAGAAGATGAAGAAGAAGAAGAAGAACGAGAAGAAGAAGAAGAAGAAGTAGAAGAAGTAGAAGAAGAATAAAAATAATAATTATGATGAATGTTTTTATAATCAATATTATTTTAATAAAAAGAATAATAATAAGAAGATGAAGCAGTAAAATAATAATTAGAAGAAGAAGAAGAAGAAGGAAAAGAAGAAGAAGAAGAAAAAGAAAGAGAAGAAGAAAAAGGAGAAGACTATGAGCAAGAAGAAGAAGAAGAAGGTGAAAAGAAGAAGAAGAAGAAGAAGAAGACAAAGAAGAAGAAGAAAAAGAAGACAAAGTAGAAGAAGAAGTAGAAGAAGAAGAAGAAGAAGAGGAAGAAGAAGAAGAAGAAGAAAAAGAAGAAGAAGAAGAACAAGAAGAAGAAGAAGAAAAAGAAGAAGAAGAAAAAGAGGAGGAGGAGGAGAAGAAGAAGAGGAAGAAGGAGAGGGCAAAGAAGGAGGAGAAGAAGAAGAAGAAGAAGAAGAAGAAGAAGAAGAAGTCAAAGAAAAAAGAACTAGAAAAAGAAGATAAACAAGATGAGAAAGAAGTAGAAGATGAAGAAGTAGGGGAAGAAGAAGAAGAAGAGGAAGAAGAAGAAGATGAAGAAGGAGAAGAAGAAGCAGAAGGAGAAGGAGAAGAAGAAGAAGAAAAGGAAGAAAAAGAAGAGGAAGAAGAAGAAGAAGAAGATGAAGTAGTAGAAGAAGAAGAAGAAGAAGAAGAAAAAGAAGAACAAAAGGAAGTTGAATTTGAAGAAGAAGAAGAAGATGAAGGAGAAGAAGAAGAAGAAGGAGAGGAAAAAGAAGAAGGAAAAGTTGATGAGGAAGAAGAAAAAGAAAAACTAGACAAAGAGAAGAAGAAGAAGAAGAAGAAGAATAAGTAGAAGTAGAAGAAGACGGAGAAGGAGAAGAAGAAGAAGGAGAAGAAGAAGAAGAAGGAGATAAAGATGAAGAAGAAGAAGAAGGAGAAGAAGAAGAAGAAGGAGTAGAAGAAGGAGATGGAGAAGAAGAAGAAGAAGAAGAGGAAGAACTAGAAGAAGAAGAAAAAGAGGACTAAGAAAAAGATAAAAAAGAAGAATAAGAAGAAGAAGAAGAAGAAGAAGAGGAAGAAGAAGAAGTGGAGGAAGAAGAAAAATAAGACGATGATGACGTGGAAGAAGAAGAAGAAGAATTTGAAGAAGAAGAAGTAAAAGAAGTAGGAGAAGGGGAAAAAGAATAAGAATAAGAATAAGAAGAAGAAGAACAAGAAGAAAATGTAGTAGTAGAAGAAGAAGAAAGAGAAAACTAAAAGGAGGAGAGGAAGATGAAGAAGAATAAGAAAAAAAAGATGAATTAGAAGAAGGGAAAGAACAAGAAGAAAAAGGAGAAGAAGAAAGGGACGATGAAGAAGAATAAGAACAAAAAGGCAGAGCAGGTGAAGAAGAAGAGGACGGAAAAGAAGAAGAAGAAGGAGAAGGAGAAGAAGAAAATAATTATGAATAAGTCATAGTAGAAGAAGTAGAAGAAGAGAGGAAGAGAAAAAGAAGAAAAAGAAGAAGAAGAAGAATAAGTCATAGAAGAAGATGGAGGAGGAGGAGGAGGAGAAGAAGAAGAAGATGATGATGATGATGTGGAAGAGGTGGAAGATGAAGAAGAAGAACAAAGAGAAGAAATCAAGAAGAAGAAGAAGTAGAAGAATAAAAAGTAGAGGAAGCAAAAGAAGTAGAGGAAGAAGAAGAAGAAGAAGAAGTGGAAGAAGAAGAAAAAGAAGAAGAAGAAGCAACAGAAGTAGAAAAAAAGAAAGAAGAGGAAGAAGAAGATGAAGAAAAAGAAGAAGAAGAAGAAGAAGAAGATGAAGAAGAAGAAGAAGAAGACGAAGATGAATAAGAAGTAGAAGAAGTAGAAGAAGAAGATGAAGATGATGAAGAATAATACTAAAAATAATAATAATTACTATTTTAGTAAC
>JAIUJO010000304.1:22500-232500 GCA_023846275.1 Vanilla planifolia | reverse complement strand
ATTGATAGTCGACCATAACCCAAGACATTAACACACCACATCGTAGCATGGGGTTCCATGGTTCACCTCCAAACGGGGTATGAGACCCAAACTAGTGACTAAGCTTCTAGGAGTGATAAGTTGCATTACACCAATGTAGTCCTTGTGTGCAATTTGTGGTAAAAAAATGGGTGGTCTATGGGATTCTACAATTCGTAGCACATATGACATTTTGTTGCATTCTTCATTAATGTAAAAGCCAAGGTATCCTTTATTGAGATTCAATTATTATTTGATTGCCAAGCCCTACTGAAAGAACATGACTTGGAATAGTCATTGCAAAACTACATGTTACAGAAATCACTCAATAATTTTATCTCATCAGAGATCCTTTTGCATGTTCACTTATGTAAACAATGTTACGACTTCTTCTTATAAATAATGACATTCATTGGTCTTCTTATTGACTTGTACATGAGAAATTTCTTGGATCACAACTATCTGAGCACGTCATAAGAACACTAAATCAGTAAGAGTTATGGGCAATGTGTATAAAGCATAGGGACAAGATAACGTGAGTTGATGATTCATGGTAACTAGGAATTCATCTTTGAAGACAAATAATTGCAATGACCTATCCCAATGATAATGTAAAACTCAAAATTACCTAGGCCTTTTGACCAAGCAAATGCATTTTTTTAAAAACATTAATTTAGTGTGTGTAGCCCAAAACATCACAACCATCATAGATCCATTATTTCAACAAACTTCCATGGTCTAAGTGGCCACAGTGAAGTAAAATTTAGTATGCCAATCTCACAAGGAGGTGAATTATTGTCTTAAATATAAGTTTTGTTATTTATGAAAATAATTTTTTCTTAAAAATAATTTCAAACCTTTATCATATGTAGATATTATTTCTTAAAATGATAAAGAGAAATGAATTAATATAAAAATTGAAATGAGACATTAGAATGTTTAGGTGTCTCAATTCAAATAAGAACTTACATCCAACCCCAACAAATGTCAGGGAAAAATACCACTAAAAGAATGTTACAGTTTGAGATTTTTCCTTATTTTTCACCTCCAACTCACTACCTTTTATGGATTCAACTAAAACCCAAGCTTTGTTGATCTTAAGCCCAACTCGATTTTTTATGAGATCAAGCAAAACCTAGGCTTTTATAAATGCTGATGGCCTAACCTAAGAGAAAATGAAAAATACAACAAAAAAAAAACAAGTTTGATAAATTTGTAAAACTTATTCTTTTTTAAAAATAAAACATGACATAATAAGCTTAAATTTAACAAGAGAAATGAGAATTTGAAAGATGAAACATATAAGGCTTAGAAAACTTTAATGATTTGAGAAGAAGTCATAGTTGCTGCCAGTATAATTTACACAAGTAGAATATGGGGCAATGCTTTGTTGAAATCTCAAAGATTGATTCAAGCCCATTTGTTATTCCATTTAGAATGGTGTGGCACTTTTAAAAAAAATTTGATTATAGACATTAAAAAAATGTAGAAGCTATTTTGAAGGTAACATCCAAAAGATTAAAAAATATGTTAAAATAAGTTTTCAAAATGGTTATGTGATTAGTTGTTATGTGGGATGAACCATTCATTGGATCTGATCATAATTGATAAATATCATCAGATCTAATGCTAAATAAGCAGATGAGTTATGGATGGTTCATTCAAGATGAATCTGATCTCAGGCATCCGATCAAAGAATAAGATCGTTTGATTTAACAACAATAAAGTTGGAGTTGATCTTTGTTATAGGGTTCAAGAAGGATAATTAGGAGTTGCACTATTCAAGAATAAGGTATAAAGGATTCTAGTCATTCAATAAGTTTGAATGAAGTTATGACCATCAAATCCTGGGATAAAATATAAGAAATCAATGGAATCAATAATCACCTTTAGATCTGGTAGATCAAATCAGATGGTGTATTGGATGATCATGATCGATAAATTAAGCAGTGGTGTTCCCCATCATTCGATCGCAAAGATGCTCTATCCAATGGAATGAAGTACTCAAACACAAGAGATTTAGTCCTACATTACAAGAAAAGATAAGAGTTTGTACCTTTATAACTAGTCACATGGAGATATGATGTAGAGCCAAAATGGGGCTAGCTCCCCTTTTGTGCTCTCTTGAATTAATCCTCTAGGCATACGAGTAACATATAATTTTGTACAGATTGATCCATATAAATAAGTTTGACGACTGCCTGACATGATCCAATGCTGTAACCCATGCAGTTCAAAACTTGATGTCAGTCCAAATGGGCTCAACCTAATTTTCCTAACTTGAGGCTTGTAATTGCTTGATTAGTCAGGCTTGCCTTGCCCAAGAGCTTTGCAATTGGGCTCAAGAATGGATGTTGAAAATTATTTTTAGTTTAGTTATTAAAAATCTAATAGAATTAATTTTTTAAATTTAATCAAGGTTTGACAAAAAAAATTAATATGGAATTTAATAAGGATAAAATTTGACCAAGAATAGTGTTGTGGATTCAAAAATGAAACCCAAATAATTTGCTAAATTAAAGGGATAATTGAATAATTTGATACTTGAGTATCATTTGAGATTGATACAAAATGAGCATGCCTTTAAAATAAATGAGTTAATATTCTATTTAAAAAAACTTATTAAAGCTTGGTGCACATGTCTTTAATCATTTGAACTTTTTAAACATTCTAAGGTACTTTGAAGACTCCTAAATCACCATCTTCTAAGGCTTGTTCATTAAAATCTACACCTGATTCATACTAAACAAGCCATTCAAATAAAATGCTAAACATTTAAGGCTTGACTCATCAAACACAAGGGTGACCTAAGACATAGTCCCTCTATGAACTAACCATAAGGATTGCACTCTACATTACTTATTAACAAGTCAAGGTCTTGTTCATTAACAAATTTAACTAAACAAATCACTCCTCCAGCTAAGAATGACCATGCAACATGACCTATATAATAAAAAATGAGCTCTTAATCAATCAATCCTTGCTATTTCTAGACCTTAAAAGCACCCTTGTGTTGAGTCAAATTAAGCTACAAGTTGCACTCCTAAGAAAACTCCCTGATGATGTTTCCTAAGGAATGAGATAATTTTGGCATCCATGATTTGTCTATTTGGTAGAAGGCATTAATTGCAATGTGATGTAAATAGTTCAAAACTCAAGAAGGTGGCCTATGGGAAAAGTTATTCAATTCTAATTATGTTATGATAAATAACAATCTCTATGTACCTCAGAAGCTACATACATATGCAAATTATTGGATTATCATATGCCTTTGACATTTAAGAATACCATATTGTGAGTTGTGTAAGGCAAAATTATTTCTTTTTGAATTGATAATTGGTTGGGATTTATCTTAATTGTTATGTGGCTAACATTCATCAATGTGCACGTTAAGTATCCAACAAAGGTGAAGGAGCTAGTTAAGGTGCATGCAGAATAAGATAGCGACAAAATTCAAAACATATTTCATGCCAATTAAATGTCCAAAGTTTTATAGTTACCTTGAGCTAAATCAAATGGAAAAAATAATGTATTTTAGGAAAAATGAAGGCATGCTGCTAGAATATAAATTCATAAATTACAACTTGCTTATTTGTCTAAATATGCCAAGGAAGGATGCAGCTTGGGCCTGGAAGATGAAGGTGTAGCTTCGAGAGAAGGTATTCTTATGGAGAATGATCCTAAATCTTATTCTAACAAGCTCATGGCTTTGTACTAGGGCTTAGTGGTGCAGGAGACTTGCTCGTGGGGATGCAAGAAGGAGGAAACTATAGAGCATTATTCCTAAGGAAGTTATAAAGCAAAAGATGTATAGGAAAAAACATCTCAAATTCTTTTTTATATTATAGATAGAAAAACTATATTCAGGCTAATTCATTGCAGGAATTAATTAGTTGAATAAGGAACAAGTTTTGGAATTCCAATATTACTACTGGAATGAATTATGCTACAATAGTGTTGCATCATTTGAGGATTAGTAGAAATATGAAAACACATGAAGGCAAGACAATCAATCATGCTACAATATAAAGGAATATTTAATTGAATGTTGTTTCAACTATTATAAACTTGAGAGTCTTCCTAGCCTATCTAATAGGAGTTCCTACAACTCTATTAGGCTATGTATAACATCAAAATGGACTCCTCCAATGGGTTGGGTGAAACTTAATTATGAGGTGTTGGTAAATGAAAGTCATAGTGCTTGGATCGACATAAGAATAAATGATCAATGGCGAAGCCTCTAATTCTTGCTCATAAATTGTAGATGTTAAAGGTTATCACTGTTATGGAAATTCTTTCAATCCGTGAAGTAGTGGAGATATTTAAAACTTTGTTTTCTAAAATTCATGCTATGGAGATACAATAAGATTAAAGAATAGCTATTGTGGATGACACTCGGTTGTTACTCTCTTCTTCTTAGGAGAACAAGTTGTTAGATTGGAATTGATATTGTGAAAGGAATCAATTACTTCAAGCTATCCTATATATTTTGACAAGGAAGTGGTGCAACAGCTTTTATCATAGATTATGCACTTTTATGTGATTTTATTTGTGGCTCAGAATTGCCCCTTCCCAAACAAACTTTTATTATATCTATTTTCAAATGTTTGGCAAGAACCTTCTCAAGGAGAGTATATTTTATGCTTCAACCATTTATATTATAGTAGAACCCAAAGACTTTGACTTTAGTATTGTAAGAAAATAAAATTTTAGTATAAGATCAATGGTTGATGGAATTGCAAGTGGAAAGTAGACGGACCTCTAGGTCTTGTATTGTTGACCCTAGCCATGGTGCTTTGTTGGAAGATAACCAATCCTAAATATTTTTGATAAATTTCTTTAAGTGAATTTTTATATTTTAGAAGTCAATATTTGTATTCATGAGAGAATTTAAAGAAGAAGAGAAGCTAATGTGAATCTCATTAAAATGATATTAATGGAAGGGGTTAACAACCAAGAAATAGTTTTTGACATTCTTTTTAGGTATTCCAAAGAGAAATTTTGAAGCAAGAATATTCAACCCATTAGCAGCCCATTCCCATTTCCTCACTTCCATATGTAACTACATCATTCACTCATTAAAATTATGTTTCATTTCAAATAAGTTAAGTAATTAGTTTCTTTTTACTTAATTGATTTAATTGGAATACATGTGTGCCTCTTTAATCATTTCATCAAGCATAAGGTTTACTCAGTAATAATTTCTATTTGATGTCATCAAATGGTTGTCTTTTATTGCCTTTTGTTGTAAGGACATTGCAACCTATCTTATTGATTTCATTGTAAGTTCATACTAGCTTGTCTCGATTATCTATTTGTTATGAGGGTTTAGGCAACCTGTGTTTGGGTGAAAGGCTTATATTGTGTTTGTTTTTATGAGAGGACATAGGCTTCTTTTATAAGCCAGACAACCTAAAAACCAATGGTGTATACTTTTAGTTATTGTTGATTTTTCATTTACATAATTTTTATAAAACTTGAGACGTTTTAAAATAAAATTAAATTTTTAGAAAATCACTTTTATATATATGTCAAACTTTATTAAAAATTACATTAAATATTTTCTTAAAATAGTTTTTAAAAAACTAAAATTTTATTCTTATCAATTCACCCCCCTCTTAGTGAACCTCAATTGAATTGGTATCTAAGCAAGGTCACTTTCTTTTGAGAAGAAATTCTAAGGGAAGATCCTTGCGTAAAATTAATACTTCAATTAGTTTGGGTGAAGGTGCATCTTCAATTAGACCACCATTAGTTTTTGGTAATTATCATCTTTATTGGAAAAATCAGATGCCTTGTCATTTGAAATCAATTAATAGAGAAATGTGGGTATTGTTGCAAGTTACATTTGATTTTTCCACTAATAAAAATGCACAATGTACTTTTGAACCTAAAGCTTTCTATGAAATAGATAATAATGAAAACTATAAAGTACAATTAAATGATAGGGTCATAAATATTTTACATTGTACATTGAATTTTGGCAAATTTAATAGGATTATGAATATAGAAGTGACTTATGAAACTTGGCATCAATTAGAGGTAGCATATAAAGGAACCTCTTTAGTAAAGGAAAAAAATAAATATGATTATGCATGATTACCAGATTTATTAATATTATTAATATGCTTGCTAGTTTGGTGTTGGTAATTTCCATAAATGAGTAGGAGAATAAAATTATTATAATTTTACCTAAGGAATATGATCCATTGACCACCACCATCAAGACAGCCAAAAGTATTTCCATGATGAAATTAGATGACATGATGATTGAGCTTATAACAAATGAGCTAGGAATGGAAAGGAGAAAATATATTTGGTTGGACTTGGAATCACTTAGATATAGTTTAGAATATGTGAGTGTTCCTTCTTTTTCCTAGAAGGGGTACCTTAATTATAAAGGAAAGGAGGACATCTTCAGTTAGAGGTCCTCATTCGGAAGCCAAATTTTTTTTTAAGTAACCTTCTCTCCTAAGTTGAATATTGAAAACTTTGTTTGGTTTTTTATATATAGAATTAAATTCACTTGGCATTGAAAATTGAGATGATCTA
This sequence comes from Vanilla planifolia, assembly GCA_023846275.1. NCBI lineage: Eukaryota > Viridiplantae > Streptophyta > Magnoliopsida > Asparagales > Orchidaceae > Vanilla > Vanilla planifolia. The sequence goes on along the minus strand of JAIUJO010000304.1, from coordinate 225,930 downwards.
ATATTTCCTTAGAGTTGATCTTGTTGGGAAAGGTTAAAAATTTGTTTTTTGCAGGGAAACATCTATGAGTTGAGGGGATAGAACATGAAGTTGGATTAAGATAAGGTGGGAAATAAGAATGCAAACTTTTTAAATGTATGTAATAGAGGAAGGACTCCAAATGGTAACACAGAGGTTGAATAATTCAATGAGATCAATACTACACAAAATTCTTAAGAGTTATTCTATGTAGTACTGGTTGTTAATTATAGTAGCAATTAGATATTTTAAAGGCTCAATAACTAGTTTAAATGATTATTGTTGCGTTAAAAATTGTTGTTATCACCCCAAGAAAGTTGAAGATGTTTTGGCGTTATGGGAGTTCATATGCATCAACGAAGCTAATGTACTTCAGTTTGCTTAGTCAAGTGCAAAGTTTGTGCATAATAGTACTGCTTTTATGAACCAACTTCACTGGGTATTCTTGAAAGTATTCAAAAAGGTCTCTCATTGAGGCAAGAGTTTTTTTTGTACCTGATACAATTTTTAAGGTAGAGGAGGAAGTCTATCAGGTGAAAACACAAATAGGAGTTGGAAAACTTGAAGAAGGGCAAAAAGTAACCAGATCATTCAACCTTCTTTCCTGAATTAAAAATGCTATAAGTTTTTGATATCCAAGTGTTGCTATGATAATGTGCAATGTTTATAGGTTGCCTACGTGCAAGTTTTATTTCAATCTAATAATATGTGGTTTTGTTAGTAGTTTGGGACATTTTACAGTAGTAAAATCTCATGACAATCTGTAGTTCTTTATCAAAGAGCACATTATATCCATTATTCTCCTATTAAAAATTTGGGTAGGGAAATTCAAAATGCATGGGGTGGAAAGGCTTTCAGACAAGAATTGGAGCTACTTTGTTCAACCTTTGACTACAGTTATTAGAGGTATTATGGTGTTATGGAAGAATTGGGTGTAGCCTAAAATTATGAAGGCATCCTCAAAGGTTATGTTTATACTGGTGACAAGTATAAGCAACAACTCTTGGCATTGTTGTGTGGTGTATGTATTTAATGATTATATGATCTGTAGGATAGCTTGGAACCAAATCAAACAATTTGTAATGCCTAATAATCTGTTGATTGTTACAAAGGATTTCAATATAGTACTTGTGTAGAATGATAAGAAAAGGAGAAAGAAATTAAGTAGTGAGTAGGCTGAGTTTGAATTTTCTAGTTTCATGCAATAGGTGGAGCTTATTATGTAGTAGTTGGAGCTTACCACTATGATTTAGATTAGAAGTTTCCCTTATTCAGCTACAGTTTCTCTATCAATAGCATGGCATATTGTCATGATCAACTCAATGCTTGTGGTTAATCTTATATATTTTTAGCACAATCTATAATTTCAAAAGGCATTATTGAGGAGTTGGAAAAATTGAGTTTTAGGTGCTTTTAGAGTAGCTATAATGTAGTAATTCTATACATTTTAGAAGCTAGAATCTTGTTACTCTCCTTAAAGAGTGTGGCAACCTTGGAATTTTTGGTTTTCCTACATGACAGGTAGCATTGATTGCAAGCGTTAGTCAAGTTATGCTGTTGGAAAAAGGTTTATGGGTTCAAGTATTTAGGTCCAAGTATTGTATGACAAATAATAATCTCTGTATGCCACATGGTGCTTCACATATGTGCATGATACTTTGTAGTGTGGTGTCTTGGACAAATGAGAATATGGTTTGGCATATTACAGAGGCCAAGCAAGTCTCTTTCATGTTAGATAATTATCTTGGATTTCTTCCAATGGTATTGTGGCCTACATATATTAATATGGATATGAATCATCCAATTCATGTGCCAAAACCCTTTAAGCAACATGGGGTTTGGAACCAAGTTATGATACAAAATCTATTTATCTTCTTTGGTTTCTAGGACTATGCACACTTCTTGGGAAAAATTAAATGCAAAGGATATGCTCTACTTTAATCAAAGTAAATATATGGTGCTGGAATAAAAATTTATATATAGTAGGCCAAATTCAACGTGAGAAGAAGTGGCATGGATCTAGAACTTGAAATTATAACCTTGGGTGAATGTTCTTATATGGAGAATGATTTTAAATTTACTTCCCACTCATTTGTAGATATGTGAAAGAGGAACTGACTAGTAGACATTTTTCCTATGGGGTTATAAGGTAGAGGAACCTATTATTCATTGCTTTTGGGAATTCTACTAAGAGAAAGTGTTATGGGTAGTAATTTCACAATCGCAAATCTTAGTGCTTGATGGAATAATGACATGCATTTTAAATCATTAAGGAAGCTATTGAAGTAGACGAAGATTATTATTTGCATTGGTAATGCATCGTGAAATCAAGTTTGCTGCTATAGTGTTGTATAAGCTTTAGATTAATACCAATCTACAAGCACTTGTGGTTAAAGTGTTTAGCTTCATTTCTCTTCAAAGAAGCATTCAGTTTGAAACTATTACTACTACTCATGTTCCATTCATTCTAGCCCATCCAGCAAGAGTTCTTGCAAACTTCAGGGGTTATGTGTAATCACTTATTGCACTCCTCAAATGGGGTGGCTTAAGCTTATTTGTCATGTAGCTATGAAAGAGAATCTTTATGATGGAATTGGCATAATTGTTTGGAATCAGTTGAGCAAGTTGATTGCTATTCTTAGGAAAAAGTCAATTTTAGGAGCAACCTCCACCATGGAAACTATTGTCATTCTTGAAGCCATGGAGCTCCTTAGAATGCTAATACCTAATATTCAAGCTACCAAAATTTAATCTAAATTTACAACTGACACTATTAAAGTGAGCAAGATGCTAGCATCTATCTCTTATAAGAATAGTTATGAAAGTGCTATTATTTTAGTGAAAGATTAGTTGAAATTCAAAATTTCTAGTGCATAGTGTCAAGGCAACATTATAGCTCATTGGGTTGCATATCATACTCTTTCATATGATTTTGAATGAGAATAGGGAAAACTCCTTGCCAAACAACTTATGTGCCAACTGTTTTCTAACTTTATGTATGAACCTCATAATGACAGTATGTTATAGACTTTGTTCATTTCTTTATGCAAGGAACCCAAAGATTTTGGAGACGTTGCCAATGTGAGATGTTGGAGATATTGGTGATGTGAAATGTTTGAGACATTAGTGGAGTGAGATGTGGGTGAATTCTGGTTATAGCTGGAGTTGGCATCTTGCTTAATGGTGTTTCATTATATTTTTAGTGATCTATAAAATGGACCTAGAATCCACAATTTTTTATGTAGTCAGTGAGTAGTAGTGATTAATGGAGGGAACATAATCTTGAAATATTGTGAAAAAAAACAAAGAACAGCTTTGTTTAGTTATCCCCAGCATAGGCTACGAGTGAAGATGTTCAAATCTTGATAGGTGAATATTTTGGATCCTATAATTGTTCTTGTGATCTGAGCGCCAGTGGATAGTAGCGATCGAGAATAGTGAAGTGTTGGGAATAAATTTTGTCATCAATGGAAGCATCGTAGTCCAACGGTCCTGCTATGATTAGTGTATGTTTGACGATAATAAGGGTGGTTCTTCAGAGTGAAAAGATGCATCAACAGTGAACCTAAGCATGGAATCCATACAATACATAGTCTTAGTAAGGTAAGCATTGAGGAAGTTCTTACAAGAGGGAGAATGAGCATCAATAGTAATACTCTCATGGGAGATCCCTCTATTAATTACTTAAAGAGAAGAACAAAGTTTGATGTGATGATGCTATCTCTGAGGGATACCTAGTTTTTAATTAATGATCAAATACATCTTTAAAATAAGGCATGTGATTGTCAGGTTCATTACCACAAATTCTACCATGTTGGCATAGCGTCTGGTGGTCATTTGTCCAGTCAAAGGATTGTTAGGATTCTACAATGCACTTGGAGGCATTTGAGAGGATTTTGGGTTCTAGATTTGATGGTTGGGTGTTTTAATTTGTATTTTAATTCAATAATAGATAGAGATTTAGTTTGGTTAGGAGTACTATGGTAAGTTGTTGGCCTTGCATTGAAGATAGATATGCAGACACCTAAATTTTAAACCAAGTACCTTGACAATTATTTGTGCTCTAGATTGGATTTCTTTTTTGTTGCACCAACTTTGGTATTGGGACATAGAGAAAAATTTGTGTACTGTCAAAGTTGTAGGAGAGACTACTTAGATTAGTGTTTGGATCGTAGACATGAAAAGTTCATCTTTTGTTAGGCTGTGTAAGAATTGATCTTGCAAAGCTGTTAATAATAGAAATGTGGCTTAATCGACAATTGGGTTAATCCTTTCAACAGTTTGAGCATGAGGGTCTTCCCTCTCTTTATATTATGCATGGCAAGGTGGGACAAGCATCCAAGGCTTGTACACCGAGTGAGTCGGTTCACACTAATATTGTAGTTAAGAGTTTGTGTCCTTTAATGGTAGGTCATGATCAACATAAAAAAGTGGGGTTTTGTTTTGATGCAAGTGGGAATAGAATATCATGATGAGAAGAAACAAGGATTGGGATGTAGATTGTTGTTCAACCAAGGAAGAGGTGGGCAATTATAGCAACATAATAGCAATGGTCCATAATAAATAAAGCAATGAGCAGACAGGAGACTAGTAGGCATTACAAGCACAAGGACACAGTGAAAGTAATGCAAAGGGGTAGATAACCAACCAAGTATGATGGGCATAATAGAGGTACATCTAAGGATAAATAAGAACTTTTACAGAAAGCATAGGAGGAGGACGAACTTATTACTAATAAAGAGCATAGTCTATCAAGCTGTAAGGGAGTGGATGATGATCTTGTCAACTCTTCACATAATATGTTGTAGAATGAAGAGAAGTAGTGGAGTTCTCATAAAATCTTTGTCCATTCTTTGTAATGATATCATCTGGATCCTGGGAGAAGAGAAAAGGTACTATGCAATGAATTTTCTTAAGATAATGAAAAAAAATGAGTTAAGGGAAGGGATACTCCTAGGTAATTTTGAGAATTAAAAAACAATTAGTCTTTACAAGTTAAGAGAATATAAGAATTAGTAAACCATGGATCAACAACTTCTCCACTCCTAGAACTTTTGAGGAACTACATATGGCTTTGTTGTTACCACTTGGAAAATATATTTGGAATTGCTCAAAGTTTTATCTTGACAAGAGTAAAGGGTGCTATGGTTGGGGCAGGCAAGGAAAAAGAGGTTGTTTATACTGTTGTATTGCCATTGAGTGCATGAAGCTCACATGGCATAACATCTAGACATATTCCATTACATGTAGTGGTTCTATATTCCTATATAAGGTTTAGGCTAGGCTCAAGCTTGGACATAGCTATGATTTTGGGTTAAGAAAGTCTACTTTCTATTAGCTCAGGTGATAAACAACTATGCATATTTCTTCATCTATAACAGAGGAATGCTTTAGATAAGTAATAGAGGGAAGTGTAATTCTTGGGGCTATACTCTACATAGGGAAACTATAACTTGTAATGGATTTCAAGCAATGTGTTCCTCAAATTTGTTGAGGACTAAATAGCTAATTGCTATTATACAAACTACTAGAATATCTTCTAGTATGGCAAAAATTTTACCATGCCCTAGAAGCTATGGGAAATTAGTCACTAGGAGAAGTTTTAAGCATGAAAGTAGCATTTGCATATCAGTTTACTACAACAAGTTCCTATTAGAAGTAATGGTTTACTAACTTGTTGGAACATCTTCATTTGGTGAACCTGCACGAATTATTTTGGAATTTATATAAGGGTGAGAGTTCCCTCCTCAACCTAAACTCATGACTATCTAAGTACGACCAAGTAGTGTGGTATCAAGAGATCAAAGATCAATGAGAGCTGGAATCATTCCATAGTCTCAAACATTTGGCACTTAAGCGAGAAGGAACTACAACAATCTAGCCTAATAAAATATGACCATTAGGGTATAAAACGAGATTATTTAAGGGGGGAGCCAATTGAAGTATATTGAATATATTACTAGGAAGGTGTCATATTACTTGTTTGGCTATTGTGGAAAGTATAGTTTTAGGCATGTTATTGGGAACTTCAAAATAGGACTATATGGATTAGCCACTATAGACTATAGTTTTGGAGTGCTTGGGAAAGTAGCTTGACCTATATGAATTTTACCAAAATGTTTATATGTGGTATGGTTGGAGACTATTAGTGGTGTTATGGGTCAAAGAATGATTATGTTGTAGCTTGAAAGATATTGCTTTATGTCTGTAGCTACTACATGGTCTATAGATCAAGTTACGTATGCTTATGTTTTCCCAACCTTAACAATTGGGAGCTTCACTTCATGTTTCTATAGATCAATGACTCAAGACTACAATATAAGTAGTTGGAGAATAAACTACAATGAGGTGTGGGGGAAAACATATCAAGTAGTAAGAAGAATTGAGGAAGATATGAGAATAGTTTATTACCTATATCTAGAATAAGTTTGTGATGTGAAATTGATGCTATATAACATGATTAAAACTATGTTGTCAATGCTCAATTATTGCATTTGGATTCATTGCTGTGTAAGATAGGAAGTAAATAATTCTTTTAATTTCTACAACATTGTAGGATGATAGAATTCAACTTCAATTATTGGCTTAGATTGGGAATTCTTAGAAATAAGATGTAAGAATAGGGATAGCTATGGAAACATAAGAATTAATGCTACAATTAATCAGCACAAGAAGTTCAAGTTTATTAAAGAAAAAGGGTAGATTGGTCACTACAGCACACATTATATATGTAATTTAAATGTAAAATATGTATGAAAATATTTCGAAATGGTTGCAAATGGCTACTGTAGTAAATGGATTTCTATGCACTAGCTGATCATTGTGTTGATAAGGTGGGTTACAAGCTATTTTTGTTTGACAAAGGAAGTGCAAAGTTTTAGATGGGTTATTTTTTAGCAACTTTGAAGCTCTAAAATATTTTTTGGGAAGGCTTGCTATTTTCAAACTATGTCAATTATCTCATTAACTAGCTGAGATGAATGTGTTGTAATGAAAATGTTGTACCTACAAAATGTAGATTTGGCATGGATATGATGTGTAGCAAGGCATCCATTTTTCCTAGGGCCAATGTATTTTTTTTAAAACATTATGAGTTCTTTTGTGATGCAGAAGATAAGAGGGATTAAAGTAGTAAACTCTTATGGCAAATTGTGGCATTTAGTAAGGAAGAATATGGTCATTACAATTGCACTAGTAGAAATTTGGGTGGAGACTTTTAATCAATATGAGGTGGATAGGCTTTTGGCAGAAACTGAATTATTTTATGTAATCTTCAACAAAGCTGTTTGAGAGAATTCTACTATTATAAAGGGATGGGGCAAAACTTGAGATTATGGATTACTCTTCATAAGTAATGGCTATTTAGGTGAGATCATGCTTAATGAGATTTGGTGGTGCTATGCTATGTGTGCATCAAAAGACTATATTAACTTATGAGGAACTTGGGATCAAATTAAATTTTTTTGTAAAACTTGGTGGTCTGTTACTTGTTATAGGAATTCAAAGCCTTACATGCATAGGGAGAGAAAAGAGGAGGGAAAAATGTTTACCAGTAGGCACTCTCAATATGTGTTCTCCAATCCCATTCAATATTTACATTAGATTGACTTAGGATTTTTTGGGAATTGATATGCTTGGTGTTATGACAAGGAGGAGAATGGTCATATATACAAAAAATATCAGAAAGCATTAATGAATATTTATGGTATGAAAGCCTTCTCAAGTACTACTTTGACTCATCTCCCTCGCATTGGCTTAAACAACTACCTATTACTTAAAAAGTTTAGAAATTTGCAATTCGACAAAACTGATAAAAGAACCCTGTTTGAAAATATCCTGTTGTTCGTTCCATAATCAACTAATGTAATATATATAGCTTGGAAAAGGATGATTAGAGGAAACTATTATTATAATCTTTTCACCAAATTAGTAGAGCCTTACCAGCCTTAAAGAAATAAAATGCAACTAAAATTGGCAATATCCTTAATAAGCCTCTCCAATTGGAATGGAAAATCCAACAACTTCAACTTAAGGAATTTGCAAATGACTCAAATGAGTTGTCGGTTGAGCTTTTGGCTCAACTTATTACTTCTTTTCATAGTGTTATGGCATCAAAAGAAGCATGGAGCAAGCATTCCAAGCTTCATTGGGTCATTCTTAAGGACTAGAACATATGCATTTTCTAAGTAATGGCTGCTTCTATGTTTAAAAGAAATTATATCCATATGTGTAAAAATGAAAATAGGAAACTAGTAGACTCCCTAACTAAAATTAAAGACATAAGCATGTAGTTTTTAGTAAGAAGTTATGTATCCAAGGGAAATATGACCCTCCTCCATCTTTCTAGCCTTTGAAAATTATAAATAGTGATCAAGATACAACATTTATGGATTCAATTATAATTGATGAGATTAGAAATGCAGTGATGTCCATATAAAGAAGTAAATCACCTAGTGTGGATGACATCTTTCTTGAGTTTGTGCATAGCTATTTTAGCATTATCTAGATGGATATTATCATAGTTATAAAATAATTCTTTAAGTATAACTTCATGCACAAACAATGGAAAGGCATACTGGTCATTCTAATTCCCAAAGTTCAAGGTGCTTCTAAACCCAAACATTTTAGGCCCATTAGCCAATAAAATGTTATTTATAAAATATTGACTAAACTTTAGGTTGCTAGACAAAAGATAATGCTTCTAGATATAATTGCTAGGGACAGGTAGCTTTTTTGTGCTATATCTGATACTATATTCTTGGCACAAAAAATGGTTGTCATTATGCACTTATCTACTTCCAAGGAGGCTTTGATGGTGCTAACGTTATATATAGGCCAAGTCTATGACAAGGTAAATAGGAAATTCATGTTGAATATGCTAAAGAACTTGTAATTTTTGACTATTTAGTGTTATTTGATTGAGAGATGTATCACTATGCCAAGATTTAAGATTATGGTTAACGGCCTCCATCTACAATAAATTGAAGAAGGGGACTTAGATAGGAATTTCTACTCTCACCATACCTTTTTACTATTATGTTCGAGTATCTCTCATGGTTTACATACCACCAATTTGAGTATGCTTCCTTGATTGGATTTAGGATTAGCCTTTCATCTTTAATGAATACACAACTTTTATATGCTCATCACATCATGATTTATGCAGCAGTGATATGTGCTACAGAGAGAACTATTCTAGCCATTATGGAGCAGTATGGATAATACTCAGGTTAGGATTTGAATATTAACAAATGCAGCATATCATTTAGTTTGGGGATGGAATGCAAGTGAGGAAAGATGATAGTGAGAAAATTACACATGCATCAACGTCTTCAATTGAAATATCTAGAAATAACAATTACAATAGCTAAACTAAAAAAAGGACTTCAACTTTATCATTAATTGAGTTGAAAACTATGTGTCAAGATCAATAATAAGGAAAATATGGATGTCATATCATATTGTAATGATCGACTTAGTGTTAGCTATTATTCCAATGCACAACTTAGTCCATTCTTTAATACTGAATGATAATATCGTAGAGTTGGAGAAATTAATAAACCAACTCCTATGGAGTAGTTCAAATGTTAGCAACATAATACATTACTTCAATTAGGAAATGGTTATTCTTTCAAAGCAATGTTGGAGACTTGGAGTCTATAGTTGTTTGACTTGGTAATCAGCATTTATTACAAAACATTGTAAGTAGGTGATGGCTTAGGAAGATTGCTTATGGGTTATGGTTTAAGAAGTTTGCTTATGGGTTTAGTACATGAGGTCCATGTACCATGTGATAAATAATACTTTCTATATTCCATGTGGTACATTTCACTTCTAAGTTTATAAGTATTGTGACCTCTTAAATGATTAATACTATGATTTGGAAGATTGTTGTAGGTAATACTATTTCATTCTCTTTAGATAATTGGCTTTGCATCCTCCTTATTTCTTTGTGGCCAACATATCTTGACATGGAAGTGGACCATCTGACACTTGTACTAAAGTTAGTTATGAAGAATGATGTGTGGGATCTTAATAAGATATTGAACTTATTTGCACTTCATTTGGCAGCTCTAATTCTATATTCGACATGGGCCAAATCAAATGAAAGTGATGCATTGTGCTTCAGACAAAGTGAGAGTACATTGTTAGACTAAAACATCAACTACAGTAACATGTATATGTGCCATGATTCTATTAGAAAGAAGGTAGTGTTGGTTTGCAAAATGAAGGTGCAGCCTTGAGTTAACATATTCTTGTGGAGATTAATACTAAATGTACTTCCTACTAGCTTCTAGCTATGTACATTAGGGATTGAGACATTAGAGCTTTGTCCATGAGACTACAATGCGTTTGAAGATTTGCAGCACCATTTGTGGGAATTCCATAGAGTAATTCTCACTATGAGAATTACAAGTTGTGTAGGATAAACTATAGAGACATTACTTCATTAATGGAGCTTCTTAGTTGAACGTCTATGGATGTTAGAGTGGCCACTATATCTCATATAGTCAATTTTGTAGCCTATGTTATTTAATTAATGGTTGATAGAAATCAACAAGCTCATTAGAAAAAGGCTCTCAATTCTAACTACATTCTAATGAAATATTGATTTGTTATTGCTTCCTGTCAACTTTCCTATCTCATCTAGTGGGAGCTTTGACAGCCTTGATGGACTGCTAGTAACTTCTTATTGGACTCCTCCTACAAGGGGATGGGTAAAAACTCAATTACAATGCAATAATGCAAGAAGATCTTACTAGTAGAATTAGTATAGTTATTTGGGATGACATGAGCAGACCTATTATTATTGTAGGTAAAACTTTTGTTTTAGGTTCAGTTATGGCCATGGAAACTATTGAAGTTATTGAAGCAATGGAACTCTTTAGAACTCCACTTCTAAATGTCTAAGGATCAATGATCAAATCATACTATACTATAATAATTATTGTAGTGAACTAATTGTAGTTGTTTAAGACAAATATTCCTTATTATAGAGCTATTCTTATTTTCATAGTATGTAGTCCTTTAAACTATCTTACATAAAATACCTTGGTAACTATGCTATTGACTGGATGGCTCAACATGCATTCTTGTATGACTTTGTTTGCAACTAGGTAATGCCCCTTCCAAAATCACTTCAACTTTGACTTTTTACACATGTTGTGTATGAACATTCTTAAGGAAAGTATGATGTAGGATTTGACCATTTCATTATTGATGAACCCAAAGATTTTATAGACATGGTGGATGGAGATGCACAAACATGACAAATGAGTGTGAGGGATGCAACATACAAAGTTGTACATACAGATGGTTTGTACGATGGGTTAGTTGGAAGCATTGTGAAAAGATAGTGATGGACGGAGATTAGATTTGCCCAACTTTTGCAATATGCTCGAGGCAAGCTTATGATTTTTTATTAAATTAATTTGCTTTTAATTGCTTCATAAATGGAATTGAAACTCCTAATCATCTAAATTCACATTGAGTAGTAGTGAGCAATGTAGTTAGCTAAATCCTTTAAGATGGTGAAGGAAACAAAAAGCAATTTTTTGTAGTTTTCCTCATCACACATGGTAGGTATTGATGTTCTTCACTCAACTGAAGAAAAATCAAAGTTGAATAAGCCCAACCCAATGATCCAAGATGTTAGAATTATCATTAAAATTAGAGCACCAATGAGTTTTTATGGTGAAATTTAGCAATTTGAAGGGGATAATGCAGTTTAATTTATGAAAGTGTCTCTATTGGATAGGCTAGCTGGAATGACAATAATTCTATAGAGGACCAACTTGCCACATCGCATAAAGTGTCGTAAAAAGAGGAAAAATTGAATCCACCAGATAATGAATAGGATTTGAAAGAAGGTATCGAAATATGTATTACCTCTTAAGAGAAGTCTCCCTATTCAAAAGGTGATGATCATTGTGATTTATGTGGTTGCATAAAGCATGCTTGTGAAAATGCTATAATGTCCATGGAAGATAATTATAAAAATGACAAACATCTGATCAAGGTCAGCTTTAGGGAGGCTCTCATTGAATGGATAAAAAGCATTAATAATATGAAACTAATGGAGGTCTCTCTATTAACTACTATGAGAGATCGTCCAATTTAGAAGTGAAGATGCTAGCACTAAAGGATAACTCACTTGTAATTAATGATGAAATATATTTATTGAATGAGGCATGTGAATGATGAATTCATTACCACTAGTTTAATCTTGTGGGTAGAGTGTACAATGGTCTTTCATCATTTCATTGGATAGCCAAAATACTATAGTGTAGGTGGAGTCAATTAAGAAGATTTTGGGTTATGTGTTTTTGGCTAGGTGTTTCCATCTATATTTTTATTCAGCTATAGATCAAGATAAGTTAGGTTGAGAGAACCATGGTATGTTTCTAGCCTTGCATTGTGGTTAGATATGTGGGCATGTGCATTTAAAAGCATTACTTCAGTGCTTATGTCTTCTTTGATTCAGATTCATTTTTTAGTGATCATCTTTGCATGGTTGTGTTAAAATGGACCTTTCAAAGCTACTTAGAGAAGGAATGTGGAATAATATACCCTTTAGTTTGTTTTTTTAGTGATTTGAGTATAAGGGATTATCTACTGTTTACTTCATATGCAACAAGGTGGGATAGTCCTTTGGATAATGTATACTTGGATAGTAGATTTGTATTGTTGTTATAGTTGAGAGCTCTCATCCTTTGAATGCAAGGCTTTATCAAGATAAAGATGTGGGGACTATTTTGATGCAGGTGGGAATAGAAGAGCATGTTTAGAAGAGATTAAATTTTTGACCTTTGATGGTAGTCCAACCAAGAAAGAAGAGGTTAATTACAACAACACAATAGTGGAGGTCTATGATAGGTAAAGATATAAGTAGGTAGAAGATAGGAAAGTAATACCAGCAAGTAGATATAGAGCAAGAAATGAAAAGGAGTAGGTTTTATAAATGGAAGGATGGGCATATTAAAGGCACACTCAAGGCCAATAAGAACTGAAGTAGAAAACTTAGGGAGAGGATAAACTTATTACTAATAAGAAGCACAATCCATTAAATATTAGGGGAGTTGACGGAGGCCTTGTGATTTCTTCACATACTGGGATGTAGAAATTGAAGAAGTATAAGGCATTCTCATGCATTTCAAATCCATCCATCATTGCAATCCCACTAGGAGTCTGGGAAAAAGTCAAAGGTTTTGTAGAAAGATTTTCTTTAGATAATGAAAGAAAAAATTAATAAGGGGAGGGGAAAGACTCTATTAATTTAGAAAATAAAAAAAAAAACAAATAGTGGTGCCAAGGTATCTAAAGAGAGTTCTAGGGACAGCATTAAGTACCAGCTACATTTTTTTCAAAAAATTCAGAAGATGGCCATATAGCTACACTATTCTAGGGATCACTTCGAAAGCATATTCAAGATTGCTCATGGCTTTTCCATGAAGTGAATAAAGGTTACTATGGCTAGCGTTGGTTGGGACAAAGTGGCTATTTATATTATTGCATTGGCACTAGTTGCATCAAGCTTACATGTTATAGAGTTTGGATGCATTAGATAACTTACATTTGGCCTATTTTATTGGTTAAGAATCAGCCCAGGCTCAGGCATGGCTATAATTTTGATGGAGGAAGCATGTTAGCTTTGGTACCAGTTATGGTCATTAATAACTTAGCAAATTTTTCCATTTTCTATAGCAAGGGCACATTTTAAATAGGAAAGTGGGAGGAACTACAATTCTTGGGGTTGTACCATGTGGATGATTGTTTTAGAAGCTATAAGCTACTATGGATCTCCAAGTATGTCGATAGAATAATTGCTGAGGAAATTTTAGTTTGCTTGGTTGGCTATTATTATATCAACTATTTTAAACACTTTTAGTATATAAATAATTCTAACATGCCTTGGGAACCTAAAATAACATGACATTGGAAGAATTATTACACATAGTATAGTGCTACAATTACTTATGTGATAAATAATATGTTTAATAGTTAGATGGTAGGACAACTTCAGGCTATTTAGCCCAACATATTCCGAAAGGTACCATTCAGGAGTTGGAATGATTGATACATAATTACTTTGTAGTGGATCTAGTGTGAGTAATCTTATTCATTATGCAAGCTAGAATTTTGTGGTGCTCCTTAAAGAGTGTGGTGGACTTTGTATTCATGATTTGTCTAAATGGTAGATTGCACTAACTACAATGCACTATAAGAAGTTGATGGCTTAAGGAGAAGGCTTATGGGTTCATGTATTCTAGTCCAAGTATGCTATGAAAATAAGTAACCTTTATGTGCCTTGTGTGGCTTTGCATACATGTTAGTTACTAATTTATGCAATGCCTTGGACAAGTGAGAATATAGTATGGTGTGTTGCTAAAGGTAAGCAAGTATCTTTCATGTAAAATAATTCACTTGGATTTCTCCCAATTAAAGTTTCATCTAGACTTATTAATGCGGACCTCAAATATTTAATTCTTACATAAGAACTTGTTAGGAAGAAGGGTTTATTGGATAATGACAAGATTCAAAATTGTTTTGCTATTATTTTGGTTTTTAGAATCTTACATTTACCATGGGATAATTTTAATGAAAGAGATATGCTATATTTTAGATATAGTGAAGATAGAATGCTGTAATCTAAATATATCTATTGTAGCATACACATTTTGCCAAAATATGCAAAGAAAAAAAGTAGCATTGGTCTAGAACTTAAAACTATAGCCTTGGTTGATGGTGTTTTGTAGAGATTAATTCTAAACTTAATTCCCAATCAGTCATGGTTGTCTTACAATAGGCATCCTATCCATGGTATTGTAAGGAGGATGAAGATACTGAACACTTCTTATGGGAAAGCCACATGGTGAGAGAAATCTGTGCGATTAATGTCTCAACCGCAATTCTTAGTGCCATCGGGAAGAATGGCATGCATTTTAAATCAGTGAAAGAGACGTTGAGCTAGATGGAGAGTAGTATTTGGGTTGCTAATGTTTCAAAAGCAATAAATGGTTTTGTTATTGCATTGTATCAGATATGCATTAATTGAAAATTGTAAGCATATGTCGATAACGTATTTTGTCTTGCTACTCTTCTATGGAAAATACAGATTTATGCTACTAATGCTACATGTTCTAGCCATCCTAGCCCATCCAATAGGAGTTCTTAAAACATCCATGACTTGTGTATAACCTCAAATTGGACTTCTACTCAACCGATATGGGTTAAACTTAATTGTTATGTAGCGGTAAAAGAGAATCTTAATGTTATTATTGGCATAATTATGTCATATCATTTTGCGTAATCTGATAACTGTTGCTGGTAAATTGTCCATTTTAGCGATAGCCACTACATTGAACCTATAGCCAATTTCAAAGCCATGAAACTCCTTAGAACTTTTTTTCATAGTATGCATGCTATAGATATTGAATCCAACTTGACAATGGATATTTCCAAAGTGACTCAGAGGTTAGCCTCTACCTCTTGTAGGAGCAATAATCAAAGCACTATTAATTTTGTAAATGGCATGAGGTTTGTCAAGCTTTCACATGTACTACAACAATAGATCTGTGTAGTTGATTGGGTTGTGCACCAAGCCCATTTATATGATTTTGTGTGGGATTAGGGAATGCCCCTTCCCAAAATACTTTTGTGTTATCTTTATTTAGACTTCATGTATGAACCTTCATAAGGAGAGTATATTACAGACTTTGACCATTTCTATTATCAAGGAACCCTCATAGCTTCAATTCCATTTGGCACAACATATTGCCTAATATCATAAGGATGTAAGTTTAGATAAACCTTAGAAGTGCTAGTTCCCAAGCTACATTGGGCTAACATTGTAGATTGTAACACTAATTCTTTCAACCTATGGCTACTTTTACAAATAGAAGTAATTATATTCATTAGTTAAAAATGATAATGGGGAATAGGTGGCTTCCTCAAATGAAATTAAAGAAACACTTATGTAGTACTTTAATTAGAAGTGGGGTAGCTTTGGATAATATATTTCTTCCCCACCTTTCCAGTCGTATAGAACTATTAATGATGAGTATATATGAGCTCTTTTAGCAACGACAATTGTTTCTAAGATGAGGATTGATGTTATCGCTATTAAAAGAAAGCCCTGGGCATGGATAGTAGCTCTATCGGGTTTGTGCTTGGGAAACAATTTTTTATTGCTATTGTGAAACAATTTTTTAATAATAGATGTATGCCCAAAACATGGAAAGATATGTTGGTTATTCTTATTTGAAAGTTTTTCGGTGCTTGAAAACCTAAATAGTTTAAACCCATAAGTCTTTGTGATGTGATATACAAAATTGTGGCTAAAATTTTGTTGGATAGATTGGGGTTGGTCCTTTCTAATGTTTTTCGAAGAGAACAATTTGTTTTTGTGCTTGTCGAGCAATATTGGATAATATATTTTTAGCATAGGAGATGGTAGCATGTACGAAGACTTCTACATAAAAATAAGGGCTCACAGGTTTTTAAGATGGACATGGACCAAGCTTATGATAAGGTTAATTGGTAGTTTGTGCTTGATATGTTTGAGCATTTATTGTTTTTGAATATTTGGTGTTACTAGATTAAGGCATGCATCACTACACCATGGTTTGAGATTGTGCTAAATGGGGTTTACTATCATTGTTGGATCAAAAGTGGCCCTTCTTCACTTATGATTTCTCACCTTCTTTATGCTAATGATGTTTTGATCTATGCTCAAATTACTTGAGCTACAACAAGGACCACTAAGGATATTATGAAATAGTATGGGCTACATTCATGACAATTTTTTAATATAAAAAAAATCCAAAGTATTTTTTAACAAGGGAATGGAATGTAAGCATAGGAATATGATTGTAGGAAAGTTACATATGTCCTATGGGGTTAATTGAAATATTTAAGCATACCTATTACAACAACATGGGTTGCACAACATGCATTTTTGTTTGATTTTGTATGAGAAAGAGGAATGCCCCTTCCTAAATAGATTATGTGCTATATTCTTTCTATTTTTATGTATGAACTTCCATATGGAGAGCATGTTGTAGGCTTTAACCATTTTGTATAGAGAAACCCAAAAAATGTTTTGTAGTATATGCATTAAAAGATTATATTAATTGTCAGGTAACATATGACCAAATCTAAGAAATAGCAAAGCTTGGTGGATCGTTGATTATTGTAGGGGATTTCAATGCCTTATACAAGATATGAAAAAAGAAGGAAAAAACTTCAATAGTGGGCATGCTCAACATGAGTTCTCCAATATCATTCATGATCTTGATCTAACTAAGTTAGGATTTATTTGAAATAGGTTCATGTAATGTAATATTAAGGTATGGAGTGCCCGTATATACAAAAAAGTAGATACAGCAATCATAAATATTGCTAGTATGCAAGATTTCTCTAGTACTATAATGGTACATCTTCCTTATATCGATAAGAACCACTGCACTCTACTTATTATGTTTAGACAATTGTAATTCAATAAAATTGACAGGAGAACCTAGTTTGGAAACATGTGGTTATCATTTCCACATTCAACATGAAATGAAAGCAACTTGGAAAAGGACAACCAGAGGAAACCCTATGGATAATTTATCTACTAAATTTAGCAAAGCATTATTGGTATTAAAAAAAATAGAGTGTAATTGAGCTAGGTGATATTCTTAATTAACCTCATGTGTTATAATAGGAGATCCAAGAGCTCCAAATAAAGGAATCTGATAATGGATTAACTGAGTTAGAAAGTGATCTTTTAGCATAATGTATCACTTCCAGCCACCAGGTTGTAACTTTAGATGAACTATGCTGGCAACAGCACGCCAGGCTCTACTAAGCCAACCTTGGGGATTGAAGCTGTTGAGTCATTCTCGTGTTTGATGAGTCAAGACTTAAATATTTAGCATTTTATTTTAGTAGGCTTGCTTAGTATAAAATAGATTTACATGTAAAGAAGAAGCCATGCACTTTTTAAGGTTGTGAACTAGTGGTCTTCAAAGAACCATTGAGTGTTTAGAAAGCCTCAAGGATTGAAGGCATGCACGTTAGCTTTGATAATATTTTATTTTACTATGAAATGGAATGTTAACTTGTTGATTTTAAGGTGTTGTCTTTTCATATCAACTGCAAATCATATTTGGACATCTAAATTGCTAAATGAACCCCTTGATTTAGCAAATGAATAAGATTCAAATTTTCAATCCCATAATTCTTTTCTTGGTTCAAATCTTACATAAACCAATTATTGATAATTTTATTTTTGAATCATTCTATTCTTTGTTAAATCAAACATTTGTATATTTTACAAATTATATATTAGTTAGTTTATAAAATCTTGATTAAATAAAAAAAGAATTCTATTTAAAATTTTTTTGCCACTTTTCAGTATGAGCTCAGGCAAGGCAAGCCTGACACGGCAAGCACTTGTAATCCTCAGGTCTAAAAAATCTGGCTGAGCCCTTTTGGGTTGACAATGTTTCGTGAACCCATTTGGGGTAATCTATATTGACATTTGGGTCAGAATAAGACTCATAATCAACCTATAATCCTACAACTATACAAGCAAATCGGGTGATCAATTCTCGAGCACACAAGAAAGGAGCCAGCCCCAATTAGGCTTTGCACATTAATCTAATGTGAATGTAAATAAAGTCAAAATATTTATAATCTCCTACAATGTGGTATTAAATGCCTTATTCCTATCCCCTTCCAAAAGTAGAATCATTGATTGCCTCCACCTTCAAAGAGTGATCTTAATAGATCTAATCATCCATTTGATGAGCTGGTCAAAAGGTTACTGCTACATCTGCTATAACTGCTAGATCCATCCAATGGTCATGATCACGTCTGAATACATCATGATTGCTATTTTTATTTCCACTTTTTGAAATAATTTATCCTTGATCTGGTTACCCTAATCTTTTCTGTTTAAATTCTACGATCCATATTTAGTCGCAATTTTATTTTTGATTAATCAAATGATCATGTTCTCATCTAACTTGATCGAATAGCCTGGATCTAAACCAACTTGATCTAGCCATCTAGAACACATCTATCTTTACATCATTTGATTTGATGGTTGAGGTCTCTTTTGTGCCAATCTGATAGCTCTAATCAATCAAGCCTAACAGCTAACTAACTAGTTGTTATTAAGCCATTACAGTAGCTATTTTTGAAGAATATTTTTAGATCTTCTTAAGCTCTTTAGAATCCCCTTTTGAAACAACTTTTTACTCACTTTCTAACAACTATGCCAAAAATTTTTCTATAAATACCTAACAATTGTGAATGAAATAAAGAGTTAACATGAATAAGATTTTTAACATCTCAAGCAAGGGCTGCATCATATTTTATTGGCCTAAAGTTTTCCTAGCAGCACGTATGAGTTACAACTACTTTAAATTCTAAATTCATCGAAATAAGCCTAATTCTTTTAAGCTTTTATTTTAATAATTCTATTCATAATTTTGAGCTCTTCAAGCCTTTTTATAATGATAAACAAGAATAAAATTTTTTTTACATTTTTATTAGAAATTTGTTTCTTCATGTACTTATTTTATTAGGTGGCTTGACATTTATGAAATCCTAAGTTTGGTTTGACCTCATTAAAAATTGAGTTAGGGTTAAGCTCACAAAAAATATTGGTTATAATTGAACCAATACAAGTTAGTAAGTTGGAGGTGAACTGTAAGAAAAAAATCTCAAGTTGTAACCCATTTATTAGTAGAGTTTTTTCCAAACCTTAGTTGGGGGTGAACGTAGGTTCTTATTTCAACCAAACCATTTAAAAGATTTGGCGTGCTATTTTAACTTTTATTTTCATTTTTTTAATAATAAAAATTATAAATTAAAATATTTGTAAATTAAAGTTTTCTATAAACATAAATCTACTTTTATAAAAAATTTTTAAAAAATAAATAGAATCCCAAAATTAGCAAAAAATAGTTTAAAATTACAATTCACCCCTCCATCTTATGGGATTCACACATTCATTTTCACTTGAATTGGTAATAAGGTGGGTTCCTTATGATACGTGAGTAAAATTATTAGGATGATCCTTTATTTTTATGTACAAATTAATTGTGACATTAATTTTATTTATTTGCTAAGTTTTATGTATTGATTTTAATAAAATTATTTTTACTTTATAATCATTTTTTTATTTTGCTAATAGTCTTAGGTTACCTAATTGTTCAAGGATTACTTTACTCATATTTGGCAATTACAAATTTTTAGGGGAATGATTTTCGTCGTGTCATCCTCCACTATTTATGCTTGAAATTTTTTTATATTCAAAAAATGCTTTTAAACTTTTATTCAAAAAATTGATGATAATTTGTGGGATCTTGTTATTCATTGTTTTATACTTCTTGAAGCTAGAAGTAATAAATCAAGAATGTTAATTCAATTAAATGCTAAAGGAATGAATTACTTATTTTGTGCATTGTCTTAAGAAATTGGTGCGAAATTGTGTATGGCTACAACTTATTTTGAGACAATGTAGGGATTAGATTTGTTGTACTGTGAGAATGAATCTCAAGATATCGGTGGTAATAAGAAGGAGATGAGACATAAAAAGAAATAATGGAAGAAGAGGAGGAACAAACTTAATTTAAACATGAATCATGGAGCTAAACTTGTATCAAGTACTTATAATTCTAGCCACGATTCTACTTTTGAATCTTCTGATCAAATATCAAATATATTTAATAAATTACTTGTTGAGCATAAAAAAGTAATAAAAATGTATTATGATCTTAAGAAAGTTTGTGCCAAACATGAATCTAGAATAGTTGAATTGCATGAACATGTGATGCACTTAAAGAAGAAAGTATTTCATTAACTAATCAAGTTCATTCCTACATTTCATGTGTTTCATGTTTGAGAACTTTAAATATAGAATATGAAAATGAGTTGTCAAACCATATTACTTGTAATGATGTTTTAAAATTAGAGAATAATAATTTAAGAAAAGATAATTTTTTTCTTAAAGAAAGCCTAGAAAACTTTTATTCACTTGAAAAAGAAATGCATCATCAAAAATAAAAGTAAGCTAGTTTATTTTATCATGTTTCTACTTGTAATCATTCACATGTACCTTCATTTGCTACTTCATTCATTCATGTGAAAAGGATTAATGTTTACTTGAATGATTCACATTTGCTTAAACATGTTTCATCTTACAACAATGTGACAAAAATAATGTATGTTTGCATTATAACTATAGATTGAAAAACTCATATATCCATGTGTTCAATACATCATGTATTCCTTCTTTGCATATATTTGTCAAGTTAGATCTAATATTATATGTAACTATTGTTCTACATTTGGACATCTTAAATTTGATTACCCTATTAGGAAATCTATAAATCAAAAACATAATAGATATGATTGCATTCCTAAGGGAAACAATTTTAGAAAATATTTTTACAAAATCACAATATCCACATCCTATCCCTAGAGTACCCAAGATGGTTTGGATTCCTAAATTTAAAGATGAGGCGGTTTGCATATGTGCCTCCATTACTTAGGACTTTTTGAGACAAGTCTTGTATTGCGAGCTTCACTAACAAAATGTTTGCAGTCCTTAGCTTATTTAGCTAAGCTTAGCACGTTAATTCTTTCTAAACTTACTTGGTATCAATCAATATTAATTACTTATAACTTATTTTTTAATAATGTGTTAATGGTTAGTTTTGATATTCAATCTTATAAAATATGAAAAGATGATCAAATATTATTATTTGACAGACAAAATGTGACACTTATGTGATTAAGTTTGATCAATTAGAAGCTAACAAATAAAAATGCTTATTTACACATTCAAGTGAGAACACTTTATGACATATAAGATTAAGTTATGTTGTTATTTTACTATAAAGAAAATAAGATAAGAAGAAGTCCTCCCAAGCCAAACAAGACTGATTTGAAAATGTGTGAATTATACTAAAAGAAAAACAAGTTAAATCTTCCTTTGTACCTAAACAATTAGTTAACCATTAGTGGACCATTAAAGACAATTTATTTTGGATTAAAAAATCATAAGATTAAGGAAAATAAATTGGATTTTTTATTGCATTAATTATTTAATTTACTATAATTAAAATTTATAGGAATAACAATGTGATCATAAGCTTTCTTTAAAAAAATTAGAAAGATAAAACAATTTTAATTTAATAAACTTTAAATAAATATATGTATGATTATGTTCAGTAATAGATGATATGAGATTAATTTATCACTTAGAAAAGCATTTAAGAGTGTACAAAGAAAAATAATAAATATTAAATATTTTGAGACAATTTATTTCATTTTTGAAACTTAATATAAATTTGATATTGATCTTGAGTTTTCTAGATTTATAAAAAAGGTAATCAAAATTTTGTTAATCAAATAAGAACATAGATATTATGTTTTGTGAGTTAATTAAAAAATAATTAATGTAATGCTTAGATTAAGTCATTGATGGACCCTGTTTTGAAAAATAAAGAAAGTAAATTAGACGAGAAAGAATTTGGTGAAGAAGCAAATGAACAACTACCTTGAGTTTGGTGGTATCAAATTCCATAAAAATCAAATAATTGATATATTAATCAAGGAGTTAGGATACAAGTTTCTATAATAGAAATTTATCATTATATCGTTATTTTATCTTAGAAACTATATTTGTTAAAGAAGCTTTAAGGGTCTAGGTTCATGTCATGAATTGGAAAAAGAACTTATATTTTCTTTACTTAGGCATAATGATCAACAATTTGTTAGAGCAAAATATATATTAAAGAATAAAGTATATACGATACGTGTACTTATTGGAGACAAGACTAATCTTGTTATAAATAGCATATAATCGAATTCATCTTTATTAAAAAAATCACAAAAAAAGATTTCTCTTTAGAGGCTTAATAGAATTAAAATATGTGCCTTTCAAGTAATAATTTATCTATGTATTTGAGAAACTCCTTCAATGGTATGGTAGAAATTGTATGAATTTTTCGTCTCTTTTGATGGTGTTAAACAGAAAGAATAATCATAGTTTGGATAAAATTTAAATTAATCATAAAGTGAATATGAGTATGTAATAAATGAAAGCATAAAAAGGGGGAGCATATATATATATATATATATATATATATATATATATATATATATATATATATATATATATATATATATATATATATATATATATATATATTTGATTTTTACTTGTTATATAATTTATTAAATATATACTTTTAGTTGTTATATTTTTATCTAAATATTTATGCCTTGCCATCAACAAAAGGGAGAGATTGTTGAGCCACTTTTGTGTTTGATGAGTCAAGTCTTTAAATGTTTGTCATTTTATATTAATTTATTAGTTTAATATGAAATAGATTTACATGTAAAGAAGAAGCCATGCTCTTTTGAAGATTATGAACTAGTAGCCCTAACAACACCTTGGAGTGCTCAAGTTTAAATGATTGAAGACATGCACATCAGCTTTGATAAAGTTTTATTTTACAGTGAAATAGAATGTTAACTTGTTGATTTTAAAGCACTCTCCTTTCATATCAATTTCAAATCATATTTAAACATCATAATGGTTCAATCATCTCCATGATTTATCAAATGAATAGGATTTTATTTTTCAATCTCTTAGTTATTTTCTTAGATCAAATCTTACTTAAACTATTTATTAATAATTCTACTTTTGAATCATTCCATCCTTGGCCAAATCATACATATGTATTTTTTTAAAATTCCATGTTAATTTGTTTTCCAAATGTTGATTAAATAAGAAACATTAATTTAGCTAAAAATTAAAATAAAAAATTTTCTACCACTTTCTATATTGAGGTGGGACCAGGCAACCCCGATCAACAATGAATGGAAAGGAGGAGATTGCCTCCGTCTTTAAAGGATGATCTTAATAAATGCAACCATCATTTGATAAGCCGATTGGACGGTTGCAGCTTCATATGTTGCAACTATATTATCCATCTAACTGTGATGATATCATCTAACTTCATAAAAAAGCTATTTTTATTTTTTCATTTTGAAATAATCTATCCTTGTTCTAATAACCAAAATTTCTCCTATTTGAACCCTATGGTCCATACACAATCCCCTTTTTACTATTGATTAATGAAATAATAATGATCTCATCCAACTTGGTGAAAGTTCCATGATCTAATCCAACTTGATCCAACTGTCCAGAACACATTAGCCTTTAAAGCATTTGATTAGACTGTCGAGATCTCCATTGTGCTGATTCAATGGCTCCAATTAATCCCACAAATGACTCTAATCCACTATTCCTAATGACTAATTAACTATCCATTATTATGCATTTATAGCAACTATTTTTGAAGAATATTTTGAGATCTTGTTAAGTTTTTTGGAAGCAGCCCTTGGAATAGCTTTTTACTCACTTCCTAATAACTATGACAAAATGTTTTCTATAAATATGTAACCATTGCAAATGAAACAAAGAATGAATGTAAATAAGATTTTAACATCTCAAACTTCGATTGCATCATATTCAACTGGCATAAATTTTCTCTAGAAGCAACTACAGCTTATAACTACTTGAAATTCTAAATTCTTTCAGCTAAGCAAAACTCTTCTAAGCTTTTATTTTCTCAATTCTCTTCATAACTTTGAGCTCTTCATGCCTTTTTAAATTCACCAACAAGCATAAGAAAATTTGTACATTTTTATCAGAAATTTGTTTCTTATATTTTTCATTTTCTTTTGGGTTGGGTGGCCCAACATTTATGAAATCCTGAGCTTGGTTGGGTCTTATAAAAATAGAGTCAGGGTTGATCACATAATATCCTCGTTATAGTTGAACTCATAAAAGCTAATAGGTTAGAAGTGAATTGTAAGGAAAAACCTCAAATTTTGACCCTTTTATTAGTGGAGTTTTTTCTAGGCCTTGGTCAGGGTAGACGTAGGTTCTTGTTTGAATCTAACCACTTAACATTTTGATGTACTATTTTAAATTTTATTTTTAATTTTCTTAATCATAAAAATTATAACTAATATATTTATAAATCAAATTTTTTATAAAATTAATTTTTTTTATAACTAATTTTTGAAAAATTTAAAAAAATCCAAAACTTAGAAAAATTAAATTTAGAGCCATAAATTAAGCCACTTTTATTGGATTTACACACTCATTTTCACTTTAGAAATACTCATTTCTTTAGAAAGTAGCTACTTTTACATATAGTAGTAATTATATACATCATTTTAAAAATGATTGTAGAGAATTAGTAGCCTTCCTAACTTAGATTAAAGATATTCTCATGCAATTCTTTTGTAATATGGTTTTGTGCAATATGAATCTCCTCATACTTTCCAGCTTTTGAGAACTATCAATTATGAGCAAGCAATAGTTCTTATGGATCTAACCAAAGGTGATGAGATAAAAATGTAGTGTTTTTATTAAAAGAAAGAAATACCTTAATGTAGATTGCATCTCTACTATGTTTGTCTTTGGCTATTAGAACATTATTTAGAAAAATATTATTATAGTTATGAAATAATTCTTTAAAGATAGATCTATGCCAATATGGTGGAAAAACACCTTGGACATTGCTATCCATAAAGTTCAAAATGTTCTAAAATTTGTACAATTTACACCCATAAGTCTTCAAAATATGATCTACAAAGTTGTGACTAAACTTTTAGTAGGTAGATTGAAAGTACTGCTTCAAGATATTATTGCTAAGGAACAAGTTTCTTTTGCAGTTGGTCATGTTATATCTAATAATATAATTTTGAAATAAGAAATGGCTGCTTATATGATCGTATGTACCTTCAAAGAAGGTTTCTTAACCCTAAAGTTAGACATGGACCAAGATTATAAGGTCAACTAGAAATTTAGGTTGAATATGTTAAAATATTTATAATTACTAAAGTTTTGTTATGATTAGATTGAGGCATATATCACTATACCAAAATTTAGGATTGTGTTTAACGTCTAAGTATCTCTCTCAACTTATTCAATACTACGTTGAGCAAGCTGCCTCGATTGGGGTTAGGATTGCCCTTCATCCCCATGATTACACTCCTATACGTTGATGACATAATGATTTATTCATAAACAATATGTGATATAATGAGGATTATCTATGACATTATGAAGTAGTAAGAGAAATAATTTAGCTAGGTATTAAATCTTAACAAATCTATAGTACAATTTAGAATATGATTATACACAAGCAAAGGAAGATGATAGTTGAAAAATTATATGAGTTAAGCTATTCAGTTGAAATATCTAATTATAACTATTACAATAACTAAACTTCAAAACCAAATACTTCAAATCTAATATTGATAAACTTAAAAGTTGGGTGTAAAGATGGATGATCAGGTCATTATTAATGACATAACATATTGGCATGATTAACATGGTGTTAGCTATAATTCCAATGTATGACATAACTCACTGATTAATTTTGAGTAGTATTACTACTAAGTTAGAGAAATTGATGTGTTGGTGCTTGTGGAACAATCAGTATTATAACACATTATTTAATTGATAATGTAGCTTGGTAGATTACTTATGGTATTTCAATTTCATTCTTGTTAGATAATTGTCTTAGCTTCCTCTCTTTTGCTTTGTGACCCACATATATTAACATGGAAGTGGACCATCCAACACATGTAGCTAAGCTAGCAAAGAAGCACAGTGCGTGGAATCATGATAACATACAAAATTTAATTGCACCTCATTTTGTATTCAAAATTATGCATTCTCATAAGGTCAAATCAAATGAAAGGAATGACTTCTACTTCAGACAAATTGAAGACATATTTTTGGAATAGAAAATCATTTATAACTACATGCATATGATCCAAAATTTAAAAAGAGAAGAGCCTCCATAAGTTTAGAAATTGAAGCTATTGTCATTGGTTAATGTCTTCATTTAAAGATTTGCCTTAATTTGTTTCCTTCTTGCTTTTGGCTATGTTCAAGAGGGATAAAGAGTTTGGTGCTCTTTCCATGGGGATGTAATATGATAGAGGATGTGCAACATAGGATATGGGAATGCCATATGACAAAGGAATTTTAATCTTGTAGTTTCGTAAATGCTAATCACATGCTGAGTAGGGTAAACAACAAGGATTGTAATTCCTTAAATGCACTTCTTAGCTGCATGGCAAGGAATATACAATTCAAAACTACATCTCATTTAATTAAACTTGGTACTTCAACATTATATCATCTTTGGCTTAACAAAAATTTGAAAGCACATGCAAACATAATGCTCAATTTGGTTGCACTCCAAAGAATTATTACATTTGCTACTAATGCTTGTCCCATTTCTCTTATCTTATATAGTGGATGATCAAGTTGCCTTCATGTGCTATTTGTTACCTCTTATTTGACTCTTCAACTAATAGGTTGCGTAAGGCTGAATTGCAATGCAAGTTTGCAAGATAATATAAATGTTTGAATTGGTGTAGTTATTTAGGATGTATTGGGAAGCCTTATTAGTATTTCTAGAAAAAATTGGATTTTGGGTTTAGCCCTCAACATAGTGACTATTGTTATTCTTGAAGTAATGAAGCTCCTTAGAATGCTGCTTCTTATAAGACATGTAATGGAGATCAAATCAAACTCTATAATAGATATTACTAAAGTGAATTAGTTACTTGCATATACAACAAATATGAGTACCTATCATACTATTATTACGTATGTGTAGGGCTTGCAATCCTTCAAAGTATCCTACATAAAGTGTCAAGGCAACTGTGCAGCCAACTAAGTTGTGTATCATTATCTTTTATATGATTTTGTTTAAGATTGGAGAATTCTACTTTCAAAACTGCTTCAACATTATCTTTTTACTAATTTTATGTTTGATCTTTCTTAAGGAGAGTATGATTAGGAAATTTGCATTCCTGTTGCTATCCATCATGTCATAGCCATCTCTTAGGATCCCTCTCCAAAATTGAACTCTAAATATTGGTCACCCATCACAACCATGGTGGGCCTCTATACTACAATGAAAAGCTAATAGGGAAAAAAAAACTTAAATGATGCATCATCAACATGGAGGATGTGCAATCCAACAGTTGTCATGAATCGTCAAGGAGCTAGGAAAAAGTTTACATCAATAGTTTACTTAATAAATGCATCCCAACCAAAAATTAGAGTTCATTGCATTAGTTCTAGAATTACTATGGTTATAGAAGTTGGATGTACTCTCAAACAAACTATAATACATTTAATGAGCCATTCATAATTTGGCTATGTAAAATTATTCATACTTATAATTCATGGCTTATTCTTAAGGCATGCAGATTACCACTGGTAAGATCAACTAGGTAGCAATATAAAGACAAAGTTCTAAGCAGAACCTCATGTCATAGTTGACACATTTAACTTGTCTGAAGATACTCTACAAAAGATGAGTGAATCCTCTCAAGTTTTAATACCATCCCTTAAGTTCCAAAATGTAGTCTCTAAGTAATAGCGTTCTTCAATAACAATCTTCGCTAGTAGGGAATGAAGACCAAAATGGGTGATTTCTAGGACCCTTCCAACACAAAAGTAAGGTGGATCACATATTTAATATTATTATAGAATACAAATAGTTCCAATGTAAGAGAAGTGTGACATTAATGAAATATGTGAATGTAACTTGCGTATCTGATAGGAAAGTTAGTAACATATGAATTTCCTCCTTATGAAGGTTTGATTACATGAGAAAGCCCTACACATAATGATTGACTACACTAAGGGGTAGCCAAGCCATAAGAAGTAGTACCACAAAAGACATCTTTTGTGCAAATGTTGCCTCAAGTCAATCTAATCCCATAAGCCCAAAGAGCTTTAAAGATACAAAAAGAAGCAAAAAGGGTCCACTTATAAATGAAGGCCTTGGCTAACACCCATATGGCATGACAATAAGCACACCCAAGAAAAGGGCACAGGCTTATAAATGGTTCTTAATGGCATGAACCAATTAAATTGCCATTAAAATGGTTGAAAATTATTTCACCTTCAAAATCGAAGGTGTCAAGCATGACTTAACTACATAATGTTTTGTACAAGATAACAAGTAAATTTCTTGCTCAAAACTTGGCCATCCACCAAACATTCTGCCTTAATCATTTTAAAAAGTTGCAATTCCATAACTGACATGTCACACTTGTCAAGCCTCTGATGCCACACACAAAGGAAGTCGTAACATGTGGATGAGACAACAAATCATGAGCTACATGGGACAAAGGCAACAGCATGGTCAACCAACACTCGATCAAGAGCAATTTGCACCACTGAAATTTCACTGTGACACGGGAAAACACCATGCCTAAAAAAGCCCAACATGGTAAGGAAGGTGCAACAATTCCACTTTTCACGAAGTCAATTCCCCATTAGAGAAGCACCTCATTCCTACATTATCAATCTTGAGTGATGAGAGTGGTTGAAAAGAATTATGCATTTTAGGCACAAATTCTCTCGTGTTAAGAAAGAAAACACTCAGAGAAGGGAGACGCCACCACTCATCACTCCATGAAGGGCAAGAGTACAGGTGGGAAGGAGGCATGATGAAAGTTTCACTAAAACATAAGCAAAAAAACACCACATAATGCCCTAGGCAAAGTGCAAAGAGTGGCACTTTAAACTTGCACATTGATAAGTTTCCAAATAGGTTTTCACTTTATGCTTGCACCAGCAACCCGTAGTATTAAAAATACCAAATAAATCCACACATTGTGGACCCCACCCACCTCAAGCACAAGATACCTTTTGGAGCTAGCAAACCGGTTGTTGTGCCTGTACACAATGCATTGCTACATGTGAAAAGTGTTGTAGTGTGCGTAGCTACAACATTATGTGACTATGGTCATAACTCAGCATGTACAAAACCTAGTGCATATTACAAAATCCATTTTTTACTTCACTATAAGCCAATGCTCTATTCTACATGCAGCATGGGATGTAGCTAAGCAAGTATAATCCATAGTGCATATTACTCCATCCAACCTCCACTTCATTAGGGACACGCCATGATGCACATTGCCCCTTGCAAATTGCATATTGAAAATATTCAATCAAGAAGAAAAGTATCCCAATAGAGTATCGCCTTGTACATGCACCAATAGGTCATAACACTAACAATCTAAAAATGTTACACTTTGTGGTCCTAGAAAACATGCACATAACTTCAATAGTTACACTTATAGTAGAGCCAGTCATGAATCATGTTGTATGGGGTAATAGTGAGATATATAACTTGTTTTCATTTGATCTAATAAATAAAATTCTGTATTCCCCATGGGCCAAATCAAATGAAAGTGATGTGCTGTGCTTCAAACTAAGCCAAGATATGATGTTGGACTCAAGCATCATCTACGAAGGTATCTATACGTGCTAGAATTATATTAGAAAAGAGGTTTCATGGGGTTAGAAAGTAAAGGTGTAGCCTTGGGTCTACATATTCTTGTGGATATTAGTGTTAAATCTAATTCCTACTCTATCCTAGCTTCATGGAAGAGAGATTCAGATTCCAGAGCATTGTTTATGAGGCTATAATATGATTGAAGATGTCAAGAACTTTTTTGGGGGGTGCCATAGTGTGAAGGAATTTCTATCCAATAGCTTTACAAATGAGAATTTTTGGCTCAATAAATAGAACGGCATGGACATTAATTCATTAACAAAGCTTCTTAGGTAGAAGTCTATGAATGTGCAGGTCACTACTATCTCTCATATTATCTATTTCATTATTATAATGTTATTTAACCTATGGTTTAGCATCATTCTTCATGAACACGTGAAAAAAGGCATGCAATTTAGCTACACTCTAATGAAACATTCAAATTACATTACTACTTGTTTTGACTTTCTTATACCATCCAATGGAAGCATCGATGCCTTGATGGGCTACTTGTTATCCTATTGGACTCCTTCAATGGGATTTGTTATACTTAATTATGATGTAGTTATGTAAGAAGGTCTCAGTAGTGGAATTGGTATTGCCATTCGGAATGCCATGCGCTGACTTATTACTGTTGTTGATAAAACTTGAGTTTAAGGTTTAGTTTTTTCCATGGAGAATATTGTAATTCTTGAATTGATAGAACTTCTCTAAATGCTACTTCCAAATGTCCAAGAAGCAATGATCGTTTTAAACTCTATTATAAATTTGCAATAGTGAACAAGATGGTTTTGGTGATGATGAATAAAGGTGCCTATCATAGTACTATTGTACATATTCAAGTTATGGAGACCTTCAAACTATCCCCCAAAAAGAGCTAAGGCATATGTGCTGTAGATTAAGTGGCTCATCACACACTCCTATATGGGTTTGTCTGGGACTAATGAATACCGCTTCCTAAACTTCATCAACTTTGTATTGTTGTTGATTTTATATTTGAACTTCCTTAAGAAGAGTATGATGTAAGCTTTGGTCATTATTTTATCAAGGAATCAAAATAATTTTATCATCAAACCCAAATACTTTAGACATAATGTTTCAGAAGTGATAGGTGGAGTGTTGCAAATGCTGTGTATGGGTACGAAGATTATGACTGAAACATTTGCACATACAAATGGTGAAGTACCATCATTTCATTGACAAAATTTGAAATAGCAAGAGGTGAAAGAATAGTGATGGATGAAAATTAGTTTTTCCTGGCTTTAGCTGTATGCTCAGCTTGCATATGATTCTCCTTTTTACATGGATCACTGTCAACAAATTCATAAATTGAATTAGAATTCATAAACATTTAAATGCACATTACTAAGTGGTGAACAGTGCTATTTGTTATATTCCATAAGTCAGTGAAGAAAAACAAGATCAATTTGTTGTAGGTGTCCACATCATAGATGAAAGATACTAATGTTTTGCATCCAACTCGATTGGTGGTGAATTTCATCACTGTGTAGGGAACATTAGAGTTCATTCTATAGAAGTGCCATATTTAGAGGAGGCTGGTTGTGATTGGAATATTTTTGAAGAGGACAAAGTGGCAACATTGTCCACAATGCTACAAGAAAAAGGAAAAACAAAATCCATTAGAGTCAATTGGATTTGATTGTGCATGCTAAACTTGTATTTCTTCACAAGAGAAGTCTCCCTATTCAATTATTGTTGTTGGGGATGATTGTTGTAGCTACATACAAGGTGTTTGTAAAAATGTAACAGTAGCTATGAAAGATAATTATTGGAATCATAAAGAAAAACTACATATCCTAGTTAAGGTTATCTTCAAGGAGGCACTTATTGAAGAGAGAAATGATATTGTTAATAATAACTAATGGGAGGTTCACTCATTAACTTCTCAAAGAGATCAAGAAATGTTGATGTTAAAATGATGCACCAAGGGATACCTCTTTCATAATTAATGACAAAATCCTTCTTTCAAAGTAGGCTCATGAATGATGTATTCACCACCACCAGTTCAACTTCATGAGTAGAGTGTATGCTAGTCGTCTATCATTTCAATGGATAACCCAAATATTACAATGCAAGTGGGCCATTTGAGAGGATTTTGGTCCTATATATGATAGTTGGGTGATTTTGTATACAATTTGATTTGGTTCATGGCAGAGATTGAGTGGTTGGGTGGATAATGACAAGTTACTAGACTTGCATTTGGGTTGGGGTTGTGGACACTTGATTTTAAATCTTGTACTTTAATGATTATGTTTACTCTAGTTAGGATTCATTTTCTAATGCTCCCACTTGTGTATTACAACATGAAGAATATATTAAACATTTTAAAAGATAAGGGAACGTATACAGAACGATGACTGGATAAGAGATATGTAAAGTTCATCCATTGCCCAGGTGTATGTTAGAATAAACTTTCCAAACCACTTAAGAGTTATAATGTAGATTAACAGACCCTTTGGTCAATCCTTTCTATGGTTTAAGCACCCACAATATGCTCCATGTGTGGCAAGATGGGTGGTCATACTTCTGGATCATGCATAACTATTAAGTTAATTCTCACTTTTTGTGGTAGGTGAGAGCTTTTCTTCTTGAAATAGAAGATTGGAATATGCTAAGAATGGGGAAGTTGTTTTGATTAAGTCTAGAGGATCATGACAAGACGAAACAATGTTTAAATCCTTGGATGGTAGTCTAACCAAGGAAAAGATGGCTGATGATTGCATCATAGTTGTGACAGACTATAAAAAAATGATATAGATAGGTAAGAGGTGGGGAAGGAACATAAATATGAGAATATGATGCAGGTAATGCAAAAGGGAAGGTCCCACACCAGGAAAGAGGGGCATTAAGGAACAATCAAGGCAAAATAGATAATGAAGTAGAAAATTCAAGTAGAGGTCCATCTTATTTCTAATAAAACTTGTAGTCCATCAAGTAACAAGAAAGTGGAAGAAGGCCATGCTAATCATGAACATGTTCATCTACAGAATCTGGAGAAGCAAGTGCAAGTCTTGCACATTTCAAGTTCATCCATTGAAGTGGTCAAGCCAAGACTCTAGGAGAAAGGTAAAGCATGAAAAAATTATTTCTCTTGAAATAATGAAAACCAAAATGAATAAAGCAAGGGGAACCCTATGGTAATTTGGTAAATCAAGAAATAAAAAGGATGCAAGGTAGGTGAACACTAGATCTAATAGAGCATTACATTAAGGCTTCACCCCTCTAAGAAATTCAGAGGATGACCATATAGTTTTGTTGTTGGAGAGAACACTTCAAAAGAAAATTTGGGATTGATCATACTCTACCTTCATGAGGATAAAGGATATTATGGATGGAGTGCATAGGAACGAAGAGTTTTTTTATTTTCCTATAATTGTGTTGGCTAGAAGGAGCTTATATCTCACAAATTTTGGATGCATGAGAGAACTTGTTTGGCTTATATTATGGTAGTTGTGGATCAAGCTACATTCAAGCATGGCTACTATTGTGATAAGGTGGGTACATGATTATTTGTGTAATGGGTATGGTTAAAATCAACCTTATAAATTTCTACTTCATTAGTAGTAGGCACTCATCTCAAAAAGGTAATAAGTAGCAAGAGCGATTCTTGTTGTACGTTATTGAGGCTTGATTTAGAAACTATAAGCTACAATGGATTTTATGAAAAAGGTCTAACATGTCCTAGGGGTTTTAGAATTCTAGTTATTGGGAAACATGCACAAAAGAAAGTTATATGTAGTGGGCAACAAAAACTTGTGCAAACTAGAACCTATGATCTCCAGACTTGAAGAGGCAACCTGATATAGAGAACATGATGAATTTTACCAAAATGTTTATAAGGGGTATGGATGAATATTGGTGATGGAGGCATTGGACAGAGCATGCTGGCATTGTTGCTAGAAAGATGTTGTTTACTTATGTATCTACTATAAGATGCACAGATCAAGTCATGTGTGCCTACATTTACTAACCTTTAGGTACTAGGAGCTTCAATTTATTATTGTTTAGAACAACTTCTGAAGACATGATATAGCAGGATAGTGAATCAATTTCACACATGTGTGGGAGCCTACATGTTAAGCAACAGTTAGAATTGTGGGAGAAGTGAGCACAGTTTATTTCTTGTATGTAGAATATGTTTTCAAAGGGTGACGTGATCGCTATATATCACGATATTTGCTATGTTGACATTGATCAATTCTTACATTTATACACTCAACTTTGGAAGGTAGGAAGAAAATTGTTCTTTTAATTACTGCAACATTGCAGGGTGTGGTATGCTTGGTAATAAGATTCAAGAATGGTGATAGGTATGAATATATAAGAATTGTGGCCACACATAATTAGTTTAAAAGCTATAGATTCATTAAAGAAAAGGGTAGATTGGTCACTCTAGCAAGCTTTATAATTATGACTTAAATGTAATGTAGGTCTAGAAGCTTCATTTTTGGACTATGGTTGTGGGTGGTTGTTGCAATGAATGGGTTGCCATGCACTGCTTGATCATTGTGTTGGTGGGATGGGTTATAACATACTTTTGTTTGATGTAGATAGAGTACATTTGTAGTTGAGATAATGTTTTGGTGTCTATGAACTTTTTGAACATTATTTGGGAAGGCATGTTTTCTCCAAACAATGGAGTAATCATATGAATTGGCTTTGTTGTACGAGTTGTAATGCAATTGTTGCACCTATAAAATGAGGATTTGGCTTGGACAAGATTTGTAGCAAGGCTCCATTATGCCTTGAGGCAATGTATTTTTTTAATAGATTATGAGTTCTTTTAAAGTAGCAAAATACTATGGCTATTTGGTACATTTAGTAAGGGAGAATCAGGTATTTATAGTTGTTATGTTGGAAACTCTTGTGAAGACCTTTAAGCAGTGAGAGGCAAATAAGCGTTTTGACAAAACTTGAACTACTTCATGCAGTTTTCAATTGGACTATCTTGGGGCATTGTAATTTTATTGGTGGACTGTGTGGAGCTTGAGATTGTGGATTAGTCTTTACAGATAGTTACTATTAAGGTGAGATCATGCAGTAATAAGATTTGGCAGTGTTGTACTATGTGTGCATTAAAAGACTATATAAATTAGTAAAAAAACCTGAGACTAAATTAGAGATTCTATAAAGCTTGGTGGACTATTACTTATTATATGTCACTTCAATGCCTCACTTACAAAGAAAGAGAAAAAAGAAGGAAAAGTTTAGTAGCTGGCAAGCTCTGTATGACTTCTATAGCTTCATTCATGATTTAGATATATCTAACTTGGGATTTATTAGGAAACAATTTACTTGGTGCAAAAACTAGGAGGGGAACTCTTATATACATAAAAGATTGGATAGAACTTTTATGAATATTGATGGTATGTAAGCCTTTCCAAGTGCTACTATGACTAATCTTCCACACATCGACATCAACCACTTCCCATTGCTTATAAAGTTAAAAAAGTTGTCATTGGGAAAAACAGATAAAGGAACCCAATATGAAAATAACTTGTTGTCCTTTCCATAATCAACTAATGTGGTATATGCAATATGGAAAAAAAAGCAAGAGAAAACTCTATGGATGTGTTTCCCACTAAATTTAGTAGAGCTTTGTTGGCTTTAACAAAATGGGGTGTAGCTAAACTTGGTAATATCCTTAATAATCTTTGCCAGTTGGAATAGGAAATCAAAGAGCTTCAACTTAAGGAATCTACAAATGTCTTAAAGCAACTAGAGCATGACCTTTTGGGATAACATATTGTTTCCTATCATAATGTTGTGGCTTTAGAAGAAGCATGGCGGTGGAAATGTGCCAAGATTCAATGGGACACCATTGGCGACTAGAAGACATATTTTTTTAGGCATTAATTACTTCTTTACAGAAAAGTAATTATATCTACCCACTTAAAAATGATAATGGGGAATTGGTCACCTACCCAACAAAGACTAAAGACTTATCAAGCATTTTAGCAAGAAGTGGTATATTCATGAGCAATATGAGACTCCTTCATTTTTCTTACCATTGAGAAGTATTAATAGTGAAGAAGATGTCACACTTATGGCTGTGATTAGCATCTATGAGAAACAAATTGAGGCAATATCCATCAAAAGTAAAAACTACCAAGGGTGTGGATAGGATGCTTATTTAGTTTATGCATGGTTATTAGAAAATTACATAAGCGTACATTATTATAGTAATGAAGAAAATATTTAAAGATATCTTTATGCACAAATGTTGAGAAGGCATGCTAATCATTCTCCTTATTAAAGTTCAAGGAGCATCCAATCTTAAGAATTTAAGGGCCATTACCTTCTACAACATGATTTACAAAGTAGTGATCAAATTTTTGCTTACTATACTGAAGGTGGTGCTTCTAGATGTTATTGCCAATGAATAAGTTGCTTTTGTTCCATGCCATGCCATATATGATAATATCTTTTTCACATAAGAAATTGCTACCCATTTGCAGCTTTCTACTTCAAAACAAGCTTTGATGGCATTAAAGCTACATGTGAATGAGGCTTATGACAAGGAAAACTTGAAATTTAGATATGCTAAAGCTTTTATGATTCCTTACTCTACGATGTGATTGGATTGAGACATGTATCATAGCATTGAGGCTTGGGATTTTGTTTAATGGTATCTTTTTACAATGGATGAAAGTGGCTAGGGATCTTAGACAATACTATTCACACTCACTACACCTATTTACTAGTGTGTTTGAGTATTTCTCATGACTTATTAAATACCAGCTAGATCATGTTGCCTTAATTGAGAAAATTATTAGCCCTTCTTCCACCATGATTACACACTTTTTTGTGTTGTTGACATCATAATATGCCACAACAACTTTTGCTATTGTAGTGCTCATTTGAGACATTAAGGAGCAGTATGTGTATTGCTCCAATCAGGTAGTGAATCTCAACAAATCCTAAGTATTATTTAACAAAGGGATGGAATGCAAGAGAAAGAAAATGAATTTAAACAAATTAAATATGCATCATGTTATTTCATTAAAATATCTTGGCATACCAATTACAACAACTAAAATATTAAAAAAAAGACTTCAATGTTATTCCTAATCTAGTTGAAAACTGTGATCCAAGATGGATGATCTAGACATTATCAATGATGGTCTATATTGTCATGATCAACTTGCTGTTAACTACCATTTTTATGTATTATTTAACTAATTCTTTAATCTTGAGTGGCACTATTGTAGAGTTGGAGAAATTATGATGTCATTACCTTTAAAGTAGTTCAAATGTTAGCAACATAATACATTATACCTACTTGGAAAAGATAGCTTTTCCTAAGGAATTTGATAGACTCGAAGTACATAGTCTATTGAGCTAGAAATTAGCATTGATTGGAAAAAACTTTATTTGGATGATGGCTCAAAAAGATTGTTTATGGTATTGTCTTTCAGGTCAAAGTGCTTTATGATAAACAATACTATCTATATGCCATACGGTGCTTCTCATATGTGTAAGTTACTTAATATTATAGCACCTTAGTCAATAAATAATATAGTTTAGAGAATTGTTGTGGGTAATTTTGTTTCATTCATGTTGACAATTGCCTTAGCATCCTTCCTATTGCTTCTTAGCCAAATAGACTTAATATGGAAGTGGACCATCCAACGCTTCTAATAGAGCTACTTATGGAGCATGGTTTGTGGGATCGCAACAACATAAGATACTTATTTGCACCTCATTTGGTAGCTTAGATTCTATATTCCTCATATGCTAAATTAAATGAAACTGATGTGTTATTCTTCAAATCAAGTGGTGATATGGTGCTAGTTTCAAAGATCATATATAGTGACACTTATACATACCAAATTCTATTAAAAAGGAGGTTGTGTGGGTTAAGAAAGTGCCAGTGTAGCCTAGGGTTAACATATTGTTGCAAAGATTACCATTAAATCTTCCTCCTACTCACTCTTAGCTTTGCACATGATAGATTCAGAGGCCATAGCTTTTTTATGGAGTTGTATTGTGATTGAATATGTGCAACACTATTTGTGGGAGTTCCATAGTGCAAAAGAATTCTAGTCCTACAACATCCAAAATGAGAATTTTAGGTCTTGTAGTGTGAATTGCAGTGATGTTACTTTTTTAACTGAGCTTTTTAACTGGATGTCTATGAGTGTATAAGGGCTACTACATCTCATATAGTCACGTTTGGTACTTTCATGTTTTGTAATATTTCTCTAACTAAACTTCTATAAGCACATGCAGAAAAGCCTCAGTTTTGTTGCACCCCAAAGTAATATTTGATTTGTTACTACTACTTTTTTTCAACTCTCTAATAACATCCAGTGAGAGCTCTGGAAACCTTGATGGGAAAGTTGTTACCACTTATTGGACTCCTCCTATCAGGTGCATTAAACTCAACTGAGACATAGGTGTGCTAGAAAATCACAATGCTAGAATTAGTATTATTGTTTGAGATGACATAGGCAACCTATTACTGTTGTAGGTAAAACTTGGATTTTAGGTTTAGTTTTGGCCTTTGATATTATTGTCATTCTTTTAGCAAAGGAACACCTCGAAGCACTACTTCCAATTGTTCAGAGAGTAATGAACAAATCAAACTCTACTACAGTATTTACTACATTGAACTAGTAGCTTTTATCTATGACCAATAAAAGAACATATCATAATGCTATTACATACATTTAGTGCATGAAGTTCTTAAACCATCTAACATAATGAACCAAGGAAACTATGCTATAGAATAGATGGTACATCATACACTTTTTTATGAGTTTGTTTAGGATTAGGGAATGTCTATTCTTAAATTGCTTCAACATTTTCTTTTTATTTATTTTATGTACGAACCTTCTTAAGGGGATTATGATATAGAATTCATCCATTTCTTATCAAGGAACCCAAATACTTTTACTTTTCATAAAGTGCAGATCGATACCATGTGAAATATCCACCATTTTCTGGTAGACATCATTTACGGTTGAGACTAGGAGGTATGTAGTAATCTTTGAGCACAAAACTTTTTTCTTGATTAATGAAAACATCCTTGAAAAATACTTTCGCAATGGATCATCTTTTACAAATCTTAGAATTTTACCTTTGATTATGAAATACGAATGCTCATAACTATCCATCTTAATCATTAATCCAATCTCAAAGGATAATGAAATAGAATCAAAATCCTATGTTATTGTCCCATGCTAATATATCTTGAGTATGAGCTTGCTTTCAGTGCTCCAATTTCTTCAAAGTAATGATGTCGAGGGCATGACCAACTTAGCTAAGGCTAGATTTCATCATTGACAAAAGGATCAGGGTAGCAGTGTTAACCAAAAGGTGTCTATTGGCACCAAACAATGTATCCTTATTAAGAGATTTAGTTGTACTCATTTTAATTACTAGACCTGTGGAGCCCATTATTGTTGTTTATATTCACTACTTCTTAATGTCAGGATAGGTTAATTAATGCAAATACTACCTTTGTTCTATGTGTTAGCCATCTCTCAGCCTCCTTCTTTAAAATTAAACACTAATTCCCCATTATTAGTTGCCACAAATCTATCATCCGAAGTTGAAAAGGCATAATTAAAATGAAGCTTCTCTAGCATGGAGGCAATGTAATCTAATAAGTTATTTTGAGTCATCAATAAGCTAGGAAAAGCCCACATTAACCTTTTACTAATAAAGGAAGCCCTTCTAAAAGTTAATGTTAAGTGCACATATCAGCCTTAGAATTACTATGGTTATTGAAGTTGCATGTACCATCAAAAAAATTATATCTAATTTAATGAGCCATTCATAACAAAATAAACTAGGTAGTAATACAAAAATAAAGAACCAAGAAGAACCTTATGTCATGGTTGATATGTTCATCATCTTTGGAGAAGCTCCACAAAGGAAGAACAAATGCTTCCAAGTTGGGATACCATCCCTCAAGTTACAAAATGTTGCCTCTGAATAATGACTTTCTTTAATGACAGCCCTCCCTAATGGAGAATGAGGACCAAAATTAGTGATTTCAAAAATGTGCCAACCAAAGAGAAGGGATTAAAGCATGTTTAATAGCATTATAGAATGCCAAGAGATCCAACTAAGTAAAAGTGTGGCATGAATGAAATAATTAAATGGAACAAATGCATTTGATAGAAAAGCAAACAACATATGGACTTGTTCCTTATGAAGCTTCGATTACTTGTAAAAACCCTGCACATGATGACTAACCAGCCCAAGAGGTAGCCAAGCCATAAGAAGCAACACAAAAAACTAGTCCTGTTCAATAGCAGTCTTAAGCCAATCTAATCCAAGGCCAAAAGGCTTCAAAGACATACAAGAGAAGGGCAAAAAGACTAATTAAGGATGAAGGCTTTGGCTATCACCTACATGGCATGATAGGAACCAAGCTCAAGAAAAAGGGTATATGCATTCAAATGATTCATAATATATTCGCTGATCAAATTGCCATTAAAATGGCTAAAAATTATTGCACCTTTTGAATCGAAGATGTTGAGAATCACTCATATGATTACAAAATCATTTTTTCCAAGATCTACGACAAGAAAGAAACCAAACTACATGTTCAAATCTTGGCCAACTGCCAAGAAACACCATGTTAATCACTTGAAAAATTGTGATTCCTCAACTAACTGCTCATGCTTATCAAGCACCCCATGTCACATAGATAGGAAGGCACATGTAAGTGAGGCTAGACATTGTGCATCACACCATATAAAGGTAACGACT
The DNA here is from genome assembly GCA_023846275.1 of Vanilla planifolia. Taxonomy (NCBI): domain Eukaryota; kingdom Viridiplantae; phylum Streptophyta; class Magnoliopsida; order Asparagales; family Orchidaceae; genus Vanilla; species Vanilla planifolia. Next base: position 184,765 of record JAIUJO010000304.1, on the reverse strand, counting down.
CCCTCAATCAACACATAGCCTAGTGCAATTTGAACCACTAAAGTTTCAGTATGACTTAAGCAAATACCACATGATGTAAAGCCTAGATTGGCAAGCATGGAGTGACAATTCCACATTATACCAAGTCAATTCTTCATTATAGAGGCTCTTTATTCTTACATTAGCAATCATAAGCAATGATAATGGTCAGAAATAGTTATGTGTTTTGGGCACAAAATCCCTTGCATGAAGAAAGCCACCACATGAGCAAGAGGAATGCCACTATGCATCAAAGCATTAATGACAGGAGCATGCACAGCAAGGACATTTCCCAGAACACATGGCACCACCAAACTTTCACTACAACATGTGCAACACTACACTTGACATTGCCCCATGGAGAGTGCAAATTGTGGCACTTCAAACATGCACAATGATAAGTCTCCCAATAGAGCATCACCCTTTACAAGCATTACAAACCTACAATGCCAAAAATACAACCAAAATTTACACTTTATTGGCCTTACCTACCTTGCACATAGGATGCCATAGGCTGCATGCTAACTAGTTGTCACACTTATGAATAATGGATTTCCATGCATAGTTTGGGAAAAGACCAGCATGCACAAACCTTAGTGCATATTTTGTCATCCAACTTTTGCTTCACCACAAGCTACATCATTGCATGAATTGTCCCTTGCTTATTACATGTTGTGATAATTTTTTAAAGGAAGAAGGCAAGTCTCCTAATAGTGCATCTACTTATCTATGTGCCAGTAGCTCATAGTGTTATAAATCCTAAAAGAAGTTACAATTTTTTAGCCTCAATAGCTGCATGCATTGCATGCAGCAAGGATCACATATATTATCTGTTGCATGCTCAAATAGTACATTGCTAAGGCTACATTGTGCCCAAAGCTCTATTTTATGTGTAGCTATAGCAGCATGAAGTTAGGGTGACAACCAAGCTTGCACAAAGTCTTGTTCATATCGCATTGTTAAAAGGGTGCTTTGCCATGGGCCACAATGCATTCAACATTACTTCTTAGGAATTACATATTGTAACAAATCTATCAATGAAGGAAAGTATCTCAAAAGAGCTTTATTTTACCCAAAAGCCAGTATCTCATATTGCTAAAAATTAAAAACAAAACTTCCACTTTGGGGTCCCTAAAGGTGCATCCTAGTTTTGTAGTAAGGACTATTCTTTGTAGTGCTTAGCAAGGGTCACAACCTAGCATGCACAAACCCTTATGAATATCATACTTTCGAACTATTACTTCACCATTGTCTACATCGTGCAACACATTGCACCTTGTAGATTATATATTATAATAATTTTGTCGAAGGAGGTAAGTCTCATCATAATGCATCACCTTATCCATGCATTGGCACCCTAAAGCTCTAAAAATCCTCTAAAATGTTACACTGAGTAGACCCCACTAGTTAAATGCAATTGACATCATTGGCTGAACACCAACTAGAGGCCACACACAAGAATAGTACCTACTATGTCTATGAGAAGTGCATTACCACACACTCACATAATGCTACTACATGACTTGTGCTATGTTACATGCATAGCAATAATAGCGTGTAGTTAGAGTGGCAGTCAGGTATGCACAGAACCTAGCTTTTATTGATAGTTCAATACTTACTAGAGTGTGTTAGCATTGACCTCTCTAAGCCTCTTAGAGTAGGCATGTGGCTGAATAGACCATTGGGTTGATCTTTTTTGTGGTTTCAATATGAGAAACTTCCCTTTAACTACTTTACTTATAATAAAGTAGGACATGCATATAGGTTATGTTCATCTAATGTGCTAATCCAAAATACTATTATAGCAAAGCATTCATGTCCTATTAAGGTAGGACGAGGTCAAGATAAAAGTAGGAGGAGAATTGCAATGATATGGTTTAGGTTTAGAATGGTTGTACAACCTAAGAAGAGGAGAATGTTTATAGCAACATAATAGATGAGGAAAGAAAATAGGAAAGATATGAGGAGGAAGGAGTTTAGTAAGCATTACAAGTTGAAAGATAAGGCACAATCCATGCATAAGGATATATCTAAATATAGGAAAGATGGGCAAAGTGAGGGCTCATCTAATATGTAGTCAACAACAAAACAAAAAAATGCAAGAGGAAGATAAAATCAATACAAATAAAAATAAGTGTCTATCAAGTAGTATTGATGTGTTTGAAGGTTCTAGAGACCTAACATAAACCAAGTTCTAAATTTTTGGAAAGCAAGTGGATGTTGTAGACACTCCTAGTCCATCCACTCATACGACATCACCAATAACTAGGGAAAGGAGAAAATACTCCATGGAATGAATGTAGTGATGATAATGATTATAAAAAGAAATAAAGGTAGGGGTTTGTTTTGAGTAGGTTTTAAATTTAAAAAATAAACAATGATGGTATTGTATAGGAAAGTTTGGTATGATGGGGACAATAGTCTTTTATTTCCTAGAGCATTTGTAGAATTGTAGTTGACTATGGTGCTACTGATGTACTGAGAAATTATATGTTGTGTTGTTCAAAGTTTTGTTTTGTTGTCGATGTAGGGTATTTGTGTTGTGGTGAATAGGGACAGACAAGGTGTTCATATTACTATAATCACTACTGCATAACTATTGATCATGTGAAGCTCAATTGGCATAAAAATTAGAGGCTTTTAGTTATCTGCTTTAGGATGATCTAGATTGGAATCAAGCTTGTTATCAGTAGAGAAGCCATTTGTATTCTTGTTCATGCACTCATTGTTGTATTGTTGCAAATAGTGTGAAGATCACTTAGCATAAGAATAGGAAGATTTTTATTTCCTACTTGGTGATGATCTCATGGGATAAAGTTCAAATGTGAGTTCAACATGGATACAATTATGAAATAGGGAATAATAATATTAAGTATAGTTAGGATATACTGATTAACATAAATGAAAATTTTTCCAATGCTTGTATGGAGGAAGGACTCTGATTGGCAACTATGAAGATGTACAAATTTTGGAGATGTATTATGCACAAAATGTTAAGAGATATTACTGGAAGAGAAACTTGTAGATAATCAACAATTGGGGTTTCACTATGCATCAAAGAAGCTTATGGTTATTAGTTTAATAATTTAGGGTTAATGTCAGAGCAATGGTGTGCTTGAGATACCCCTTAATTGGATGTACTTTGAGTCACTAAGATAGAGTTCATATATGGGTGAGTGCTTCTTCCATTGCTTGGAATGGGTACTTAATTTCTAAGGCAAAGGAGGACATCTTTAGGAGGAGGAAATTTTTAGAATGTGGACCCCATTAAGAAGCTAGAAGTTTTCCTTGAGTGTGAATAATAACCAGGAGCCATAGCCTTATCTCTTAAGCTATATCTATAGAATTTTGTTTTGCTACGTTATTGTGGTAGCATGAAATTCACTTGGCATAAAAACTAGAGCTATTTGGCTACTTATGTAGTAATGATCTCGTTGAATATGTGCAAGCTTGGTTCCAACATGGCTACATCTATGTTGATGAGAGATCTAACATGAAGTTTGCTTGAGATATGATAATTAATAAGAATGCAACTTTATCAAGTATGTGTAGCAAAGGAATGAATCTAAATGGAAATACAGAGGATGTATAATTCATGGAGAATATTGCTATACAAAATTCTTAGAGATATTACAAGCAATGATGGCTAATAATTAGTGTGGCCATTATATTTGATGAGGGCTCACTAGCCAGCTTCTATGATTATTCTTTTGCTCAATGCTTTTTAATCATGCTCATGAAGCTACATATTTCTTGGTATTAGGAGATTTGATTTACATCAAAGAGGCCAATTTATAGTAGTTTACTTAAGCAGGGGCAAATTAGGAGCAAAGTTGTGCTATTTTTGTGTAGTAAGTTCATTGGATAACCTACAAAATGCTTAGACATAACTATTATATGGGTGTGTGCGTCTTCATCTACTTGTGTTTGGTATTGTATTTTTAAAGTAAAGGTCAAAATCTATTGGATGATGTTAAATGGGAGCTAGAAAAATTATGGAATGACAAAAAGTAGCCAAATGATTTAGCCCTTTTTTGTGATGCAACTATTATGGGTGTTATTATTTGTTTGTTTAGTGTATTGAATGATTTTTTAGCATGGTTAAGAGTGCTGTTGAGGTTTATAGCTTGCCCATATGTAAGTTTTTTAGCTAATTATGTGTAGTTTCATTAGTATTTTTGAACATTAAGGAGATTAGAATAGCAAATTCTCATTTTTATTTATAATGCTTTATATGGGAGTTCATAGTATTTGTTGCTTCCATGTTAGATACTCAGGTGGAGAACTTCAATAGGAATGAGGCAGATAGGCTTTTAGCTAAGAATTGGAACTACTTTATCCTAACTTTGATAAGATTATTTGGGGGTTTTAAAATGATATGGAGGTATTGGGTAGAGCTTCAAAATTATGTAATCATCCTCCCTGATTGTTTCTATCCAAGAAACATATGGTAGTATCAACTCTTAATGGTGTTATGTGTTGTTTGCATTGAAAGATCCATGATCTACCAAGTGGTCTGAAACCAAACGAACGAATTTTCTAAGCTTGGTGGATCACTGATTATTATAGGAGATTTCAATGTACTACTTGTACAAAACAAGAAGAAAGAATGGAAGAAATTCAGTAGTGGGTAGGCTCAACATGAGTTCTTTAGTTTCATGTAAGATTTAAAGCTGAATAACTTAGGATTTATTGGTAATAAATTTACATGGTGTAACAATATGGAAGAAAGCATGCATATATTTTAAAGATTGGGTAAAGCTTTAATGAATATTGATGGTATGTAGGCATTCCTGAGTACCACGGTGACATATCTTCCTCATATTGGCTCAGAACACTATCCTTTGATTATTCAATTTAAATAATTATTTTTGAATAAAAGTGGTTATCATTTTCACATTAATATTGTGCAAGAAGTGCAAAATACAACTATTAGGGGTAACCTTATGGATGGATTGTCCACTAAATTCATCTTAGCATTATTAGCTTTAAAAAACGTTGAGTGTAACTAAACTTTGCAATATTCTAAACAAGCCTTGCTAGTTTGACTTGGAGATCCAAAGAGCTTCAACTTAATGAGTCTAAGATGAGGTTAACTGAGTATAATCATGATCTTTTGTCACAACACATTGCTTCCAAACACAACACTGTGGCTTTAGAGAAAGCTTGGTGGTGGTAGAATGCCAAGCCTAATTGGGTTTACCTTGGGCATCAAAACATGTGTTTATTTCATCTAGTGGATAAGTCTACAAATAGAAGAAATTATATATCTCACCTCAAAAAAGATGTTGGGAATTGGTCACTTCCTCAACTAAAATTAAAAAAATAGTCATGTTGTTTTTTAGTAGGAAGTGGTGAAGTTTTGGGCAATATAATCCACCCCTATCATTCTACACTTCAAGAACTATTAACAGTGAGTAGACAGCTTGATGTGATTTGATAGCTACTATGTCTATAAAAAAATAAAGCCCCGAGCATGAATGGCATCACGATGGATTTTGTGATGGATGTTATAATATTATCTAGGAGGCTTTTATTATCAATGTGAAAAACTTTTTTTAATGATACAGGTATGCCACAAAGGTGGAAAAACTTGCCACTATTTTTTTTCCTAAAGTATAACATGCTTTGAAACTAAATAGTTTAGACTCATTAGACTTCGTATTGTAATAGACAAAGTTGTGGTCAAACGTTTGGTGAGTAAACCAAAGATGGTGTTTCATGATATTATTAGAAGAAAATAATTTTTTTTTATTCTTGGTCATGCTGTATCTGATAATATATTTTTATCATAGTAGATGGCAATCCATATGGACTCATCTACTTCTAAAAAGGGGCTAATGGCACTTTAGTTAGACATGGATTATGCTTATGATAAGGTCAACTAGAAATTTGTGCCTGATATGTTAATGCATCGATAATTTTTGAATCTTTTGTGTGAATGGGTTGAGGCTTATATCATTACACCATGATTTGGGATTATGTTGAATAGGATCCATCTTTTGGGGATTGATGCTACCAGGGGTCATAAAAAGTATGTCCATTATCACCATATACCTTTTTACAGTTGTATCTAAATATCTCACTTCTTATTAAACACTAGGTGGATCTTACCATTGCTATTGGGAATAAGATTGGCCCTTCCTCACCTATGATTACTCACCTTCCTTATGTTGATGATATTTTAATCTACACAAATGCAAACCATTGAAGACATTATGAAGTAGTACAGACTACACTTTAGCCATGCGATCAATCTTAACAAATCTAGAGTATTGTTTAGTAAAGGAATGGATTACAAGAGTAGGAAGATGATAGCAAAAAAGTTACATGTGAACCAGGCTATTCAATTGAAATATTTAGGCATACCTATTGAAAAAAATTTTTTTTTTAAAAAAAAAGGCTTCAAATTTCTTATTGATGAAGTTGAAAGCTATGCATCATGATGGAGGATTTGGTTTATATTGATGATGGTGCATGTTTTCTTGATGAACTTGGGGCTTGCTGCTATTCCAACAAATTGTTTAGTTCAATCTTTAATTCTAAACGAAATTATATAGTAGTTTGAACTATTGATATGCAAGTACTTGTAGAGTTGGTTGATTGTTAGTAACTTTATGCATTATGCAAGTTTGTAATTTGTTACTCTTTCTAAGTAATGTGTTGTCCTTGGAATTCCTAATTTATTGGCATGGCAAGTAGCATTGATTACAAAGCAATGCTGGAGGATTATGCCTTAAGAAGAAGGTCTATGGGTTCATGTATTCTAGTCCAAGTATTGTATGGTAAATAATAATTTCTATATGCCACATGGGGTATCACATATATGTGAGCTACTTTAAAGTGTGGTGCCTTGCACAAGTGAGAACATAGTTTGGCAAATTACTAAGGGTAAGCAAGTTTCATTCTTTTTGGATAACATACTTGGCTTTCTTCATAATGTTTTGTGACCGACCTATATAAACATGGATGTAGAACATCTAGTTCAAGTGGCAAAACTTGCTAAGGAGCATAGTATATGGGACCAAGATAAGATACAAAATCTATTTACATATACTTTGGTATTTTTGTTGTGCATTCCCCATAGGAGAAGTGAATTGAAAAAGAAGCATTGCACTTTAATTAGAGTGATGATAGATGCTAGAATAAAAAATTATCTACAACAGCATGTACATCAGCCATAATTCAATAACAGACGAAGATATATGGGTTTGGTGTAGCCTTGGGTAAGTGTGTTAATGTAGAGATTAATTTTGAATTTGCTTCCCATCACTCCTAGATGTGAGCGAGAGCCATTAAGAATGTTGGTGCTTTATCCATAGAGTAGTATGCTGGGAGGATGTTATGCATTACTTTTGTGAATGTCATAAGGTAATGGAATTTTGGATAAGTAAATTCACAATTACTAATCTTACTATTGGAAGGACTAAAAACATTGATTTTAATTCTTCAAATATGCTATTGAACTAAGTGATGGTGAATTTTTGGGTTGCCAATGCATATAAGAAATTAAATTTTCTTCTTCAACGTTATATCATTTTAGGATAAATAGAAATTTACAAGCACACGTCGGTTAAGTGCTTAGACTAGTGGCACTTCAAAAACATTTTGTTATTGCTACTACTACTACATGTTCCATTCCCAATTCCATATAGTGAGAGTTCCTATAGACTTCATGGGGTATTTGTAACCTTTTATTGGACTCCTTTGGTGGGGTGGGTTAAACTCAATTATGACACAATTTTGCAAGATAATGTTAATGATAAAATTGGTATAGTTATGGAGATGACTTGGGTAGGCTGATCACTAATGCTGGCAAAATGTTGATTTTAGGACAAATGTCTACCATGGAAACTATTGCTATTCTTGATGTTATGGGACTCCATAGAATGCTAGCACCTAATATTCATGCAGTGGAGCTCAAATTAGACTCTACAGCAACTATTATTCAAGTGAGACGACTAGTTGTGTCTACTTCATGTAATAGAACCTTTCAAAGTTCTGTTCATTTTGTGATGAGCATGTAGTCCTTCAAACATTCCCACAAATTGCTTCAAGGAAATTATATTGTCTATTGGGCTGACCATCATGCTTTTTTGCATGATTTTGTATGGCAATAGGAAATGCCCCTTTCAAAACCACCTCAACATTGTCTTTTCTTTATTTTTTGTAGAAATCTCCATAAGGAGAGCATATTGTAGGCTTTGAATATTTCTTTATAAAGGAACCCAAAGACTTTTAAGAAGCAAGGAAGCATTGTTGGAGGCATATGAATAGTTAGAAAATGAGATATGAATCGGTACAACGCATCGTTAGTGATGGAAGGAGGGGATAACTTTTGGTGGATGGAGGTTGCGGCTTTGAAGCTTTAGTGAAGTTTAGTTTTAACAAATGATGGTAGGTTACTAAGAGGTGCATTTGGGCATCATAATGTTTTGTTCTATTTTCAAAGAATTCTATAATGGATGTAGAATTCATAATCCTTTGATTACGTAGTGAGATATGATGATCAATGGTCATAACTATGTTAGATACAATTACAAAAATGGCAAAGGGCATCATGGTGAAATTTCCACCTCGTAGAGGGCTAGTGATGACATTTAAAACCTAGTAAGTGATACCTCAGAACCTAAATGCCCCAGGGTGAACATTTTGAATTCTATGATTGTTCTTGTAGTTGGAGCTCTATTGATCATTAAGAATAGAATTAGGGAAGTTTAGGGAAGAATATAGTGCCATTAATGGAATCATCATAGTCAAATGAGGTTTACTATGATAAGAGTATTTTGAAGAGATGATGATTCTTTTTGTGGGTTGTGTGATGCATTAATAATAGAATGACATAAGAAATTTGAGAATGACAAGAAGTTGAAAAACTAATCTCATCAAACAATGAAGTTTGCTATAATGAACATATTGAATTATGTGTCAAGTCTTAGGAGAAGTCTTTCCATCCCAAAGGTGCTAATATCGGTGATTTATGTTGTTTCACACAAGGTGCATAAGGAGATGATGCAGTGGCCCTAATAGAAAATACTTTGACCGATAAGCATGAATCACATTACTTTATTAGGGTCAACTTTAGGGAGGTCCTTATTCGAGGGAGAATGAACATTATTAATCTAACACTAATGGGAGGCCCACAAACTAACTACTCAGAGAATCCAACCAATTTAGATGTTAAGATGTTATCATTAAGGCATGCCTCATTAATAAATAATGATGAAATACATCTCTTGATTAAGGCATGTGAATGATGTATTAATTGCCACAAGTTAGACTTGTGGGTAGAGTGTATATAGGTTTTTTGTCATTTTAATGGATAGCAAGAATATTGTAGCATTGGTGGATCCATTTTAGAGTATTTTGAGTCCTAACTTTAATGGTTAGTTGCTTTTATTTGCACTTTGATTTGCTTATAGATAGAGATTATGTGTGGTTGGGAGGACCATATATTAATTATTGACATTACATTGGGGTTAGAATTGTGGACGTCTGATTTCAAACTCAGTACTTTAATGATTATGTGTGGTCTGGTCTATGTTCATTTTGTGACACTCCCACTTATGTATTGCAACACGAAAAATATATTATGTATTACAAAAGCCGTAAAGGATCCTATTCAGATCGTTGCCTGGATGGTAGATATGCAAAGGTCTTCTTTTGCTAGGACAATGTTAGAATGAACCTCTAAAAATCCCTTAGAGCAATAATATGAATTAACAAAGCCTTGGATCAATCTTTTAAGTTGTTTCTATTTGAGGGATTACCCACTATTTGCTTCACATATGGTAAGGTCAGACATACTTCTAGATCATGTACACCAAGTGAGTCAATGCTCACTGTTACTATTGTTGAGAGCACTTGTCCTTTAAATATAGAGCCTAGACAAGATAAAAACGAAGGGGTTATTTTGATGTAGGTTAATACAGAGCATCATGATGAGAAGACCTAAGGACTTGGACCTTGGGTGGTAGTCCAAACAAGGGAAAGGCGACTTATTGCAACAACTCAAAAGAAGAGGACTATAATAAGTAAAGATATAAATAGAATGGATGTAGGAAAGCAATAAAAATATGAAGATATGATGCAAGTCATGTAAAGTGACAAATCCCACACTAGGAAATATAGACACAATGGAGATACTTTAGACGCTGGATGGTTATCGATATAAAGAAATTAGGAAGAGGCACAATGTATTACTAATAAAAAATACAATCCATCAAGCAATAGGGGAGTGGAGGAAGGTCGTATCAATTCTTTACTTAGTAAGTTTCAAATTTTGGAGAAGCAAGTAGATTTCTCATGCAATTTTAGTCCATCCATTATAAAGTTCCCTTATAGAGTCCAGTAAAAGGGAAAAGGCATTATGGAATCATTGTCATAAGTTAATGAAAAGAAATGAATAAAAGAAGAAGAAACTCATAGGTAATTTGGAAAACTAAAAAACAAATAGCGTTTGCAAGACGTGTATATTGAACAAAGTAGAGCATTGAGTAACAGCTTCACTTCTCCATGAAATTCAAAAGATGACCATATGGTTGTGTTATTGTTGGAATCCCTTTCAAACCATATTTTGGATCACTTATTATTTTTCTTGATGTGATTAAAGGGTATTATTATTGGGGAATGTAGGGAAAAAGCCTATTAGCATTGCAACATCGGCACTAAATGCATGAAGCATACCTGTAATAGATTTTCGATGTAAGAGATTACTTCCATTAGGCTTATTTTGTTGGTAGAGGATCAAGCTAGGGACAAGGATGGCTATAGCTATGAGAAGGGGAAGCAAGATTCCTATGTCTTAACTATCATTATTTACAACTTTGTAAATTTCTCCATTATTTTTGTTAGATGCAAGTTTTAGATACGTAATAGGGAGGAAGTTTTATTATTTAAGCTATACTCTATGGAGGATTGCTTGAAAAACAATAACCTATTGTAGATTTGAAGGCATGTGTTCATCATAATTTCTTGGTTGGCTACTATTATGCAGACTATTGTAATCACCTTTGGTATAATACTGACTTTAACATACCTTGGGGGCCAGTAAAAAACTAGTAATAGGATTGTTTACTCTGTGTGAAAGGAGTTGTTTTCTTTAAATCTACTACATAAAGTGTCAAATAGATGTTATGGTTTGCTAGCTTTGATAAACAGCTTCATATGATGCACTTTGAATTATGTCAGAATGTTTATAAAAGTGATAGTTCCTTCATCATCCTAGACTCGTGGTTTTCTAAATAAAGTTTGTTAGTATTTTATCATGAGGATTAGATTAATGGGGGCTAGAATCATTACTTAATCTCAAACATTTGGTAGTCATGCAAAATTGTGACACATAATCTTTCCTACTACAATATTATCTATAAGGTATGGTAAGAGATTGGTTAAGGAGTAGCACTTCATAATATTTTTAATCTATTTTTGGGAAGATAATGCTTTATTTGGTTCGCTATTGTTGGGACTATAGTTTCAATAATGTGTGTCCATTTATAACAACTTTTGTTGGGCCCCTTGAATTAGGAATGTATAGATCAACCACTTTGGATTGCAATATATAGGAGAGGCAAAAAAACCTTTTGCAAAGATGTGGGGGCTACAAATCATGCAGTATTAAGAAATGGAAAAGCAACAAGCATGCCTCATCTCTTGAGTGTAGAAAGTTTTTGATATTTTTGCAAAGGTGACCTATTGGCTATGAGGTAATCTAGGTGTGAAAGGTTGTGTCCAAAGGTTAAGTAAGTTAAAGGTAGTCATGACTACTATGTGGAATCTCCCATTTGTTCCTTTTGGACTCATTGTTGTACATAATAGGAAGTAAAGTTCTTTCCTAGAGGCTACAACTTGGTTGGGCACTAGAATTTAACTTCTATTTTAGGTGTGGATTTGAAATGATTTGTAATAAGATACAAGGACAGCTATAGCTATGAATATAAAGTAAATGTGGCAACAAATAATCTATTCAAAAGTTACAAGTACATTCCTAAAATGGGATTATTGGGTACTCCAACATGACTTATAATTGTAATCTAATTGTAAAGGTCTAGATGCTACATTATTGAGCTGTGGCTATGGGTGGCTACTACATCTGATGGTTTTCAATGTACTACTTGATTATTGATGTGGTTGGATGGTCATATGTTATGTTTCTTTAACAAAAGGGGTGCATATAGTTAGATAGATTAAAGTTTTATTGACAATGAACTTGGGAACTTGGGCTAAAAAAGCTTGTTGTATCTAAATTATGTGATCAATTTCATGAATTATCTCAGTTCTATGTGTTATTGTTGAATTATTTGGCCTAAAAAATTAGATTTGGCATTGATAAGGTTTGTAGCAATGGGAACCAAAATGTCCAAGTGTAATGTGTTTTTGCTAATAAATTATGATTTCATTAGTAGTGTGGAATATCCTGAAGACTAAAGCAATAAAATCCCATAGCTACTTGCAACATTTGGTAAAGACAAATAGGGTCTTGATAGTTGCACTATTAAAAACTCATGTAGAGGCCATTAATAGGCTAGAGGCAGATCAACTTTTGGGTACAAATTATAACTACTTAGTTAAATCATTAACTAGGTTATTTGGGAGCATTGTAATATTATGAAGGAATTGGATCATGCTTGAGATTGTGGATTACACCTCACAGATGGTTATTATCTAAGTGAGATCTGATAGTGTTGTGCTATGTATGCATCAATAGAATACATAAACTTCAAATTAGCTTGGGACCAAATTAGAGATACTAAAAAGCATGATGGACTGCTACTTAATGTTGGGCACTTCAATTCCTTACATACATAAGAAAACAAAAAAAGGGGGACAAATTCTATAGAGGCTAGGCTTAGTTTGAATTTTATAACTTCATGATTTAGATCTAACTTGGGTTTTCTTGAGAATCATTTTATTTCATATAAAAATAAGGAGGGGAATGGGAAGATTTATGAAAGGTTGGATAGATGTTTCTTGAATATAGATGATACACAAACCGTTTTGAGTATCACTATTACACATTTTCCTTACATTGGCTCAAACCACTAGCCATTGCTTATATAGTTAGACAATCATTATTCAATAAAAACTAAAAGAAGAACCCAATTTGAAGACATATTGTTATTCTTTCCCTAATAAACTAATGTATTGAATGTAGCTTAGAAAAGGACTATTTGAGAAAACCTTATTGATAGCCTTTCTACTAATTTTGCAAAGCTTTAACAACATAAAAGAAATGGAGTGAAACAGACAATGGTAACATCCTTAATAAGCATCATTAGTTAGAATAAGAAATCCAACAGGCTAAGCATAAGGAATCTAAGAATCACTTAATTGAATTAGAACATTTTCCTTTGGTATAAAGTATTGATTCCTATCACATTATCATCTCTTTAGAAGAAGGATGGTGGTTGCAACAGACCAAGCTTAATTAGGCCACCCTTATGGACCAAAACATGCATTGTTTTGCATATGGGGACTTCTACTTGTATGAAAAATTGTATACATTCGCTTAAGAATGACAAACAAAAATTAATGGCCTCCCCAACTAAGATTAAAGACTTTTTTATGCAATGTTCCTAACAAGACATGGTGTAGCCATGTGTAGTATGTGCCTTCTCTAAATATCCAGCCTTTGAGATTATTAAAAGTGAACAAGAAGCCAATCCTATGGCTCCAAACAGTAACAATGAGATCATAATTATGATAATGCTCATCAAAAGAAATAATTCCCTTGATGTGGATGATATCTTTGCTAAGTTTATGCATGGTTATTGGAAGATCACACAAGTGTACATTATTACAATAATGAAATAATTTTTAAAATGAAGCTTTATGCATAGACATTGGAAAAACACACTGATCATTCTCCTTCTTAGAGTTCAAAGAGCATCTAAACTTGAGCAATTAAGCCCATTAGCCTATGAAATGTGATTTACAAAGTAGTGACAAAAAATTTATGTTGTTAGACTAAAGTGGTGCCTTTGGATACCATTGTTAAGGAATAATTTACTTTTGTGTCAGTCCATGCTATATCTGATAATATCTTTTTGGCATAGGAAATGGCTACCTGTTTGCACCTTTTTACTTCTAAAGAAGGTTTGATAGAACTAAAGTTAGAAATGAATCAAGCTTTTGACAAGGTAAACTAGAAACTTATCTTGAATAAGTTAAAGCATTTACAGTTCCCTACTCTTTGATGTGATTCAATTGACTGTCTCATGACACTAAGATTTACGATTATGTTTAATGGCATTTGTATACATTCGATTAAAGCAATTAGGATCAAGATTGACCTTACCATTGTGTTTGAGTATTTCTCATGTCTTATTAAGTACCTTCTTGATAATGTTGCATTGATTAGGATCAAGATTGACCCTTCTTCTTATATGATTACACATCTTTTATATACTGATAATATCATGATCTGTGCACCTACAACTTGTGCTGTAGTGAGGACCATTTGAGATATTTTGGAGTAATAAGTGCATCACTGAATTCAGGATGTGAACCTTAACAAATCTAGGGTATTTCTTAACAAGGGTATGGAATGAATGTAAAGAAAGATGATTGTAAGAAAAGTACACATGTGACATATCATTCAAATTAAACATCTAGGTATACCAATTCTAACAACTAAACTTCAAAAAAAACTTCAATTTCATTATTAATCATGTTGAAAATGAGGTGTTAAGATGTATGATCAAGTCACTATCGATGGTGAGGCATATTGCCATGATAAATGTAGTGTTACCTACTATTCTTACTTATTACTTAGCCCATTCATTAATTTTTAGAGGCACTATTGTAGAGTTAGAACTTTTTTTGTAGAATTATATATGGAGTAGTTCAAATGTTCATAGCAAAATACATTATATCTACTGGGATTCAATAACTTTTTGTGAGGAGTGTAGGGGACATAAAGTTTGTAATTTGTTGACCTGGTAGTTAGTGTTGATTGCAAAACATTATAGGCTGGTTATTACTTAGAAAGAATATTTATGAATTCAATCTTTTAGCCCCAAGAACTTTATGACAGACAATAACTTTTATATGTTTCATGCTTCATCTCATACATGTAAGTTACATAATATTGTAGCCTATAGACTACAAATAATATGATTTAGTAGATTATCATGGGTAATTCAATTTCTTTTTTGTTGGATGACTACCTTGGCATCCTTCTTATTGCTACTTAACCAACTTTTCTTAACATGGAGTTGGAGCATCCATCATTTGTAGCTTAGTTGGTTAAGGAGCATGGTGTGTTGGATCACCAAAAGAATTAAATGTTATTTATGCCTAATTTGGTATTTCATATTCAAATGAAATGAATGCATTGTGCTTTGAATTAAGCAAGGATATGGTGCTAAAATCAAAAAATATTTATAACAACACATATATGAGTAAGAATCCATCAAGGAATGAGGTCACATGGGTTTGGAAAGTGAAAGTGCATTGTTAGCTAAATATTTGCCTTTGTAGATTAGTGTTAAATTTGATTCTTACTACTCATGGCTTCATGAAATGGGGATTCAGATGTCAAAGCTTTGTGCTTGGGGATGTTATACTATTGAAGACATGAAACATAGTTTTTGGGAGTGTGATAGAGCAAAAGTTTTTTATTCCAACAACTTTTTAAATCATCACTTCAAACTTGATAAGATTAACTATTAGGAATATGAAAGTGGCTAATGCTTACAAAATAGTTAATGTGGCTACTTTCTAGTTATTCCACCTTTGTCTAAATAGGAATCATCAAGAACATGTAGCTATAATACCCAATTTAGTTGCACTTTAATGGAACATTTAAATTCCTACTATTGCTTGCTTCAACTCTCCAATCTCATTTAGTGGGATCTCTGACCACCATGATGAGCTACTTCTTACTTTTTATTGTACTCTTCCTTCAAGGAGTTGGATAAATTCAATTGTGACATAGTTGTACATGATGTCAATGCTAGAATTGGTATAATTGTATGGGATGACATGAGTAGACTTATTGTTGCTATAAAGAAAACTTGTTTTTGGTTTATCTTTGTCCATGGAGACTACTGTTACACTTCAAGCGATGAAACTTCCTAGATCATTACTTCCTAATGTCAAGATAGTGGTGACTGAATTAGATTATACTATAATCATTATTATAGTGATCTAATTGCTCTTATAAATAGCAAAAATAGTTCTTACCACAATTCTATTTCATATGTTTATCATATGAATTCCTTCAAGTTGTCTTACATAAAGTTCAAAGCAAAGAGTTCTATGGATCAGGTCCCTTATCCTAAACTTTTGTTTGAATTTGTTGAGAGTTGGGAATTCCCCTTCCCAAACCATTTCAATTTTATCTTATTATTAATTTTATGTATCAACCTCCGTAAGGAGAGTATGTAGGATTCAATCAATACTTTCACAAGGAAGGCAAGGACTACCACAAAACCCATAGAACCACTTTGGGTGGTTTTTATGGCATTAGAGGTATTGGTCATGTACGGATGGGTGGATGATGAAAAACGGTTAATGGAAAACATCATTGATGATGGAAGGTTGGGGGAGGACTATAGCAATTGGAGGAGGTAGAACTTGTTGACAAGTTAGAAGCTTTTGCAAAATTATGTTCTGACTTGCATTGACAACTAATAAGGAGGTGAATTTTAGCATGTCAATGTTAGATTCTAGTTTCAATGTATTTTGAAATGGACTTTGAATTCATAATTCTATGAGAATAAAAGGAACCAATTTTGCATGATTACAAAAATAACAAAACACAACTTGCTACAATAATCTACATCATAAACAACTAGTGATGATGTTCAAAACCCCACTAGTGAAACTTTTGAGCCTATCAATCCTAGTGTAAGTATTCTAGATCAAGGATTGTCATTATAGTCCAGGCTTTGATGAACATTAACAGTGGAGTTCTAAGAAGTGTAAGGAAGAATGTAATGCCATTAATGGCAACATCAAAATTAGTTGAGGCTTTTCGTGGCAAAAATATGCCTGAGGATGATGAGGGTTCTTCTTCAGGGGCTTCATGGTGCTTTAATAGTATAATTACAATGGGAATCATGAACACTACAAAAAAGATAAAAAACTAAATGCACTAGATAGCGAATTGGATTTGAAAGACCATAGCAAAGTATTTACCTCAAAGGAGAAATCTCTCTATCCTAAAGGTATTAATGAGGCTGATTGACATGATTGCATGCAAGGTGCTTGTGAAAATGTTGCAATGGCCAGGGAAGAAATTTATTTGAATAGCAAACATAAGTCTCATAGCTCAATTAGGTTTAGCTTTAAGGAGTCTCTTATAGGAGGGAGAATAAGATTTGTTAATAGTATTATGATGGGATGTCTCTCCATTAACTACTTAGAGAGACCAACTAATTTATATGTTAAGATAATGGAATTAAAGAATACCTTGTTGATGCTTAACAATGGAATACATCTATTAAATGAGATATGTTAATGACGAATTCAATACCACCAATTTAACCTCATGGGCAGAGTGTATGAGGGTCATTTGTCATTTCAATAGATGGCCAAAATATTGT
This sequence comes from Vanilla planifolia, assembly GCA_023846275.1. NCBI lineage: Eukaryota > Viridiplantae > Streptophyta > Magnoliopsida > Asparagales > Orchidaceae > Vanilla > Vanilla planifolia. The sequence goes on along the minus strand of JAIUJO010000304.1, from coordinate 167,198 downwards.
AGTGTTGTTGCTGACATTTAAGAGGATTTTGAATCCAAGACATGTCCACTAGGTATTTCTATTTACACTTTGATTCAATTATAGATATAGATTATGTTCAGTTAGGAGGATTGTAGTAGGTTGCTTGTTTGGTGTTGGGGCAAAACATGTGGACATCTAAATTTAAATCTTGTTCTTTAGCGAACATGTGTGCTCCAATCTAGATTCATTTTTCAATGCTCCCACTTATGTGTTGAGACATGGAGATATATTGTACATTACCAATGATTTATGAGATTCTATTTAGATTAATAGTTGCATGATAGACATGCAAATGTTATCCCTTCCTAAGGTTTGTATTAAAATGGACCTTTCAAAATTTCTTATAGTGGGAATGTGGATTAATGGGACCTTGGTCTAGTCTTTTTAGTAGTTTGAATATGATGAAATATCCATTATTTGCTTCAGGTATGGCAAGCTCAGGGTTGCTTCTCTATTATGTACATCTAGTGTGCTAGTATACCTTACTACTACAAGTGAGAGCTCTTGTTCTTTAAATGTATGATCAAAATAGGATAATCATGGGGGATCTATTTTAAGAAAAAGGGAACATAAGATCATGTTGAGAAGAGATGAGGACTTAAACCTTTGGTGGTAGTCAAACCTAGGAAGTTGAGATTGATCATAACAACGTAGCAGTGGAGGGCTACAATAGGTAAAGATATAAGCAAGCAAGAGGTTTGAATGCAATACAGACATGAAGAAATGCTATAAGTAATGCAAAGGAGGAAGTTTAGCACTAGGAAAGATAGACATTATTGAGGTACAATCAAGGCTGAATGGGTATGAAAGTAAGAAAATTTGAGAAAATGAATCTGTTACTAATAAAAGCATAGCACATCAAATAGCAAGGGATTAGAGGAAGACCTTATCAATTCTCCAGATTTTTAGGTGAGAAATTAGAGAAGCAGACTATACTCTTGCATTTGAAATCCATCCATTACATTGGTTTGCTCTAAAGTTTAAAGTAGGGCAAATATATTATGGAATGATTTTTTTTAGATAATGAAAAATAAAAAAAGGGAGGGGGAACTCCTGGTTAAGAATCAGACTATGTTAAATTATTGCTACAACTACAATGGAGAGGGGAAGAAAGATAGCTTTTGTACCAATTATGGTTATTAACATCTTAGTGGACATTTCCTTAATCTGGTGTAGAGGCATGATTCATACAAGCAAAAAAGTGGAAGCTCATTTCTTTGAGTCGTACTTAGTGGAGGGTGTTTTTAGAAACTATAAGTTGCTGTTGATCTTAAGGTACTTTGGCTAAAAAAATTGTTGAGGAAAGGTCCGTTTGCTTAGTATGCTACTATTACATATATTGTTGAAGTTAGTCTTTGTATTGCAACAACACAACATGCCCTAAGTGCCATGAAAACATGTCATTGGAAGAATTATTATACATGCTACTATCTTACTTCTACTCATGGCATAGATAATGTGGTTAGTAGTTGGAAGGTAAAAAAGCTTTTTGTTTGGTTAAGCTGCTTCCACTGTTTGGTGCTTATGTATAAAAAGGAATTTTGTATTATTTTATTACAACAAGCTCCAACTAGAAGTTTTGGTTTTTTTGGCTTTGAGAGATAACTTCAAATGGAGGTCTTTGATGAATTATTTCATAATGTTTAGAATGATGAGAGTTCTTTGTTTAATCTAGACTGATGGCTAACCTAATAACGTTGAAGAGTATATCATTTGGTGGATTAGAATCAATGAGGTCTGGAACAGTTACTTAGTATCAATGAATTGGAACCCAAGTAAAATTGTAATAATACATTCTTACTTGCCATAGTAAGGACTATAGAGTGTTAAAGGTGAATTGTTGAAAGGGATCACATCAAACTATGTTGAAATAGTTTCTAGGAATCACTTTACTAGTTTGGCAGCCACAGCGAGTATAATTTTAGTGATGACTTCTCTTGTTTTCTCACCATCTGTTGTTTGGAGCCCACGATAATTACTGTATGAATCAACCACTCTAAATTTTGATATGGTAGAAACACACATGTCTTATGTGCATAAAGTTACTATTGTATTTGTATTTAATGCAAAGTGTGACCTATCGACAATGAGTCCAACTCTTCCCTTCCACTTATAGTGTCTCAGCATGAATTTAAGTCATCTGTAATGGATTCTACCTACCGCTTATACTTCATAACCATTTCTTAGGGTGCCTATTCCATCAAGCTTTCTACAATTTTAGGGCATCCTATAGTCATGTATCATTAAGGTGCAAAGCCCCTGCTATTAGATAATAAGCAAATGATGGGACTAGGCATCGCATCTTGACTTGGATTCTAAATTAGAGATGTCAAGTCGTAATCCTACAAATGATTGCTTTGCACCACTAGATTTTCAAGCAAGCAAAACCAATCTTGTGTATCAAATGTTCCTCTCATACTAGGATGAATTGTTATCACGACACATTAATCTGTTGGATAAAATTAACCTATCTTATCATAGTATAAACACAACTTACGATACATGTTGGTGGTTGAACAACCAAAATCTTGGTGAATTCTTCTTCATAATGATAACCAGAGTCGACATTAAAGTATCAAAAAGAAATTTGCTATTAATAGCTTGTTGCTACAAGCCAGTTATCGATGTGGCAACTTTGTTTCACATCGTTAGCTTTAAATTTTAAAATCCTGAAGGTTTGATAAGACATACTTTCATAATTCATAGTCATACTAGAACTAAAAATCAAATGAGTTATTACCCATTTGTTCCATATGACAATTCTATTCTTGTAGAGCTCATCTTTGAAATATGCTTATCATATAACAAATGCGTCACCTCTATGAAACTCCTCATTTAAATATGTCTTCCACCTTAATCAATGCATCGATGTGAGACAAATAGCTTAAAGGAGTGGTTGGCCCCTACCTTTATCTTATAGAATAAGTAAAATAATGTCAAAAGTTGTGACATTTCAATTATATTAGCAAGCTAACTCATGCATATGTTACAATTGTTAAGTAATTTCACAAAGTGAAACTAAGGTGAAGCTCAACGTGATCTTCTTTCTTTACTTATTCTACTATGCATATTCCCTTGGCTATGACACTCGATTGTAGATAGGGATAGTGGTAACCTCATTAATCTATATATACGTGTCTCTATTTAGATGATAAGGCATTAGGCTACTGTAAGAGAGCTCTAAATACTCTTATCCTGTATCTATGCTTGGTTGAATTTCTTAATATTGACATTTAAATTAGTAGGTAGAAATAACATTGCATAAGTATCCTTGATGATCATCACAATGCCTTGTTTTAATTAAATAGTAGGATTCCCTATGTCTGTACCAATTCTAAGTCAATTGTTTTATTCCCATGGAAGGCCAGCATAAGGGCAACTCTCAATCATTTCCGTAGTTGGTAGACATCAAGCTGCTTCATCGCCCAGAGGCCATTCAACTTAGTGATCCCGTGTAGTTACGAGTGCGACCAAACATGGAAGGCACTCAGCCATTCTAATTTAAAAGGGCACCAGGATGCATATGACACTTCTCAGCATACGATGCTCTTCAAAATGCTAGGACCTACCTCCAACTAAGTTGTTTCTATGACAGATAGGTTGGTAAGTCAAAAAGATAACTCTTCCTATGGCCCCTACTAATATCTCTAGATGACTTGATGTTGCCATCAACCACCACATCTTGATTCTAGAATTATAACTCAAATCCCTTTTGTAATTCATTACAAATGGCACTTGATAATAGATTCCCCCATGTCAAACGATTGGCTAACCTTTATGTAAGCACTTTGTATGGAACCTTTCCCCTCTTTTACTTTCAAGTTTCTCATTTAAATGTTTGCTAGTAACACCAAGATCTACACCAGTGGATGCCCCACAAAAGCTCATGCCCTTCATTTTGTAGTGACCATTGCACCCTCCTACTCGTCAAGGTGATGCATTGCACCCACAACCAAGTGTTGGTCGCACAGTTATGTGCTATCCATTTTTTCATCTAGAGGATGCAGTAGGTGAGTTGTTATATTCCTTCATGAATGTTAACTTTGATGACCACTATCCTACTATCTTAATTGACCAAGAACTTTTATGGGCTCTTGGGTAGTGCATAGTTGTACATTATAACCAAAATTTTGGTTCATCCTACATTGCCAGCTCTACTTACAAAAAATAACCCACTTGGAGCTTGAATTCCTTGGCTCAACTCATTAAAGCACCCAATTCTTTGTACCTATTCAAAGTTTGAGAATAATTCAAGGGCATTGTGCCCCTAATGCCTCTAATCATTAACATTACCTAGTAGATCTTTGACAATGTTTCCAACTATCCTGATGGAAGCTTCAAAACAAACTAGGTGCTTGATAGTTTGATTAGTCTTTTACCTTCATAACCAAGTCAAATGAATAGTTTGAATGTTAGTATAGCGATGGGCCTCTACTAGAGTTTCCTCTAGCTTCATCTCACTTAACCATAGTTCACCATCTCTTAGGTCTTAACAAGCATACTATCACTCGAACCCTTCTTAGAGGTTGTGGGTGACTCGATGGCTCACCTCTAAAATGATTATCTTACAAATCAACTTCCATGAACATTTTGGGCTTGCTCAACTATCAACTCACAAGCATGTCAGACTCTTTGGACTATGTCTTAAGATGTATCTAATGGCGAGCCCTCCGGTCATTACCAATCCACGTGGTGATGCCATGGCACTCCTTGATGTGGCAAACATTGTGATCAACCATGATGATGATTTGTCAAGAGGTGACATCTTCTTAGCCTCTTACTACCATGATGGCCCAAGATGGTCCTCAACTTAAGTTGTGCAATAAACTGTATAACAACATTCTGCAACTAGATAAGGCACAAAGCTAGTCCCCATCTATTTCCTCTCTAGCAATTTCAAGTAGTCTTTGAGTCTCTTGTCAAAGTTGTTTTCATCCTTCTCTCATGGCATTTGTTTACTATTGGTAACTTGTAATTGTTTATCTTTCAATGGAATTTACCACCAAAATTAGGTTGCTTTCCTAAACAACCTAACTCATTGATAGTGTTTTATGTAGCCATATTATACATCGAGTTGAATGTAGCTCTCACCCTCCCCAACACCCCCTTTCATGGGACTTGATCCTAATTTATGATTGAGGAAACCACTTTATACTATAATTTGGGCTTTAGGCAACCCAATTTTGACATTATCATAGTCTTATTTCACTTGTCATTACTAAGGGATTCCTTATAAGTTCCTTCTCATCTAATGACTATAGACTTCTTCAAGAAGTGATAGGTCATACTACATCCATGCAAATGTGCACTTGGCTTACATCCTAGGGTGCAACCTGTGTTAAAAAAATGAATGGTTCACGTGATTTTATAATTCATAGCACATTATACATTTTGCTGAATTTTTCATCAATGTGTTAGCAAAGACATCCACTGTTGAGAGTTGCTCAATGTTTGATTTTTATGTATCACTAGAATTGGTGACTCATAATAGACTCATTGCTAGCTTAACATTTTCTCTCCCTTAGTGCATGACCATGCTCACAAGCTATTCTTCATCTCCCATAGCATCGAGCTCCACATGGAAGTAAGAGCAAGCATGATGGAAGAACATGACATCAAATAGTTGTCACACTCTTATAGCTTGTACAAATCATTTGATCATTCATGGCTCTTGTTAATGATCTATCTACAAGTTCTCCTATGAAAACCTTGTTATAACTTGTCCTTCCTTAAAATGGTAATGTTTAATGGACTAGTTGTCAAGTTTTGCATGGGAAATCACCCACATCATAGTGCTCTAAACACTTTATTGAACCATTCAATCGATAGAAGCAATGGGTGGTGTTTACAAAGGGTAGGGATATAGTCACGAGCTAATGACTTATGTTTGTTAGGAATTCCTCATTAAAAACAAAAAATGACAATGATATATCCCCATTATGATGAAAATTTCATTCAATAGTCCAACACTTTCAACCAAGGAAATTGGCTCATTGAATACTTAAGTGTGGTGTACATCTAGCCTAGAATATCTAAGGGCATCATAAGCCTATCATTGACCCAAACTTCCATGGCCTAAGCGACTATAATCCCCTTAAAAAGCTGTCTACAGGGCTTGCACCTCAAATAGTTAGTTAGCAAACTAATATGTTATTTGACAATGGAATTAACAAGATATATAACTCCATGAACTAAGAACGACCATGCACCTCCACCAATAGAATTAGGAAAGAGCTCTCAATCTAGCAATGCTTGCTCATGTTGAGTCATATTAAGCTATAAGTTCTACTTCTTAGTTTACTATTTTGTCAATTCATTTATGTTTCAAGCTTGTGACCATATGCTCTCTAGAGCCCAAAGATGCTTGCTTGGGGTAGTGGAATGCTCCTTCCTAAACTACTTTTGTTATGTCTTTTTTATACTTTTTGTATGAACCATCTTAAGGAGAGTGTGATGTACATTTCAACCATTTATATTATCATGGAACCTAAAGACTAGTGGATGATAGATGGTAGCGATTTTTTGGAATTATAGATAGATGATAGATGGAGGTGTAGATGGACTGAGGGGAAGGCAGATAGAATTGCAGGCAAATGCAATCACTAAAAAGCTTTATTGTCAGCCACATTCTCTACTATTGAGTGAACTTTCAAATGGACATAGTAACAACTTTTACTAAGAATTTGGAGAGGTCTAGGAATTAATGATGGGCTCAAAGTTAAGGAAGAGTATTTTTTTGAAGAGGATATAATATACATCAAGGAAGAGTATGAAAGAAAATAAGGGATGTAGTGTAATCTTCCTAATGTAGACAATAGTTGAAGAGGTTGTGATCCTAACTAGTGGCAATTATCGGGATCCTAGCGTTGTTCTAGAGATGTTTGTACCAACTTACTATGTTAAACATACTCAAAGGAATGTAAGACATAATATGGAGATGTTAATTAATTTGTATGAATCAAATGAGGTATGTTGTGAAGTGAAATCATCTGAGGTTGATGATGTAGGATTAGTGAGGTTGTGAGATGTTGTAGCTATTAATTTGAACACTATAAATGAAATAAAGGAGAATGTGGAAGACCTAACAATTATAGATAGTGATCTAAAGCATAATGAAATTAAAAACCATATAATGTATTTAGGGAGAATGTTATACATCTTAATATAAATAAGGTAGCTGATGCATGAAGGTGTACCCAAAGTGTTTATGACTATGCCAAAGTGATGGGGAAAGGAAACTATTTAAATAGTAACCAACTAGCAAGTAATCTAATTAATGTGAGTTTCATGGATGCTCTTATTGAATAAAAAAATGAGCAATAGAAGCAACTTTTCCACTTGAGGTTCATTTGGTAATTTCATAGAGAGATAAATAAATGTAGATGAAAAGATGATTACATGTAGGGATACCTCCTTCAATATAAATGATCAAACTCACTTATCAAATAAGGCTTGCAATCATCGAGTGCAGTAACACCAATGTGATCTTATTAATAGAGTATACGGTAGTCATCTATCTTTTCAATGGATTGCTAGAGTTCTTCAACACAATAGAGACACCGTAGTGGATTTTGCATCTTAGACTTATCATCTAGCTATTTTATTTACACTTTGAGTCAACTACTGATAGAGACATAGAGTGGTTGTGTGGTCTTTAGTTCATCACTAGAATTGAATTGGGATTAGATATGTCGACTCATAGATTTAAGCCAAGTACTTCTATAATAGAGTGTGCCTCTATGAAAGTTCATGTTTTGGTGGTACCTCTCATGTATTAAGACATAGTGAACATTTTATGCATTACAAAGGCTATGAATTAGCCAATTTAGATAACTGGTTTGATTGTCGACATGTAGAGGTAATCATTTGCATGAGTATGTGTTAATAACTACCCTATGTATGCCTTTTAGAGTAGGCATGTGGTTAAATTGACCATTCAGCTAGTCTTTTTAGAGGTTTGAATATTGAGGGCCTCCCTCAATCTTCACGTATCATAAAGTGAGACTTGCATCTAGGCTATGTCCATCTAATAAGCTAACCAAAAATATTGTAGTTAAGTGTTCTTTCCTATTGAGGTAGGATCTCACCATGATAAGAATGGAGGGACAATCATTATGTAGTTGGAGATAGAAGCTGATGATGATAAGTAACATGGATTAAGGCTAATTGATGGTTGTGCAGTATAAGAGAAGGAGAATACATATGGCTACACAACAGAGGAGTAATTGGAGGGAAAAATACGAGTAGACAGAACTTTAATAAGTGGGACAAGCTAGAAGAAAAGGTGCAAGCAGTACATAGGGGTAGATCCAGATCCAAGAATGAAGGGTATAATGAGGGCTCATCCAAGATGGAGTGGGTACCAAAATAGAAAGCTTAATTTGAAGACGAAATCAATTCAAATAAAAAGCAATGCTCGACAAGTAGAAAGGATGTGCTTGAAGACCTTGGTGACCTTCAACAAAGCGTGGTGTAGAGTTTAGGAAAGTAAGTGGAAGTCAAGAATATTGCTTGTCCAACCCCCAATGTGGATCCACCTGAAGCTTAAAAAAACAAATAATACTCCTTTGAATGATTGTAATGATGATAATGATTATAAAATGGAGTAAAGGGAAAGAATTCTCCCAAATAGATTTGAAAATTAAAAAACAATAAGTGATGATTGTGTTGAGTAAGATTATGTTTGGTAAAGGAAGTGTCCTCTTATTTCTTGAAGCATTTATTGAAAAGTAAATTGTTGTAGTGATATTGGATGCATTTGGAAAGTCTACATCGTATCACTCAAAGATGTATTTTGTGGTTAGTGTAGGTTATTTTTGTTTGGGAGAATAAAGGAAGATGAGACACTCATATTACAAAAAACATGGCTATATTGTTCTTGATTAGATGAGGCTTAATTGTTGTTGAATTTGGAGGCTTTTAGTTACTTAGTGATGAACATTCTATATTGGAATTAAGCTTGGTTCGAGTAGAGACGACATTCATATTCATACTTGTGAACTCACTACCAAATTAATGTCGATAGTATGAAGCTCACTTGGTATAGAAATTGGAGGATTTCGGTGACCTATTTGATGATGATCTAACTGGAGAAGGTTCATACTTGGGTTGAGCATGGATACAACTTTAAGGTAGGGACAAAAACATTTAAGTCTTGTAAGGATATAGTGAATAATAAGAATGAGAATTATTCTATTATCTGCAACTTATGATGGTCTTTGACTTGTGTTTAAAAAAAATGAACAAAATTTGGAGATGTATTATATGCAAAATACTATGAGATACTATTGGTGGAGGAAGTTATATATAACAATTAAATTAGGGGTTCATGGTGAACCAGTGAAGCTTGTGGATATCAATTTCATATAGCTGGTGCAAAGTGGGAGAAATGAAGTATTGTTTTAGACATACAACTTATTTGGTTGGACTTCGAATCACTCGAGTAGAGTACATATATGGGTGAGTGTTTCTTTCTTTTGTCTAGAAGGGGTACTCTATTTATAAGATAATGGAGGACGGGTTTAAGAGGAGGACATAATTAGGAAGCTAGAATTTTTCTTTAAGTGTAAGTAGTTGATAGAAGTCTAAACCTTTTATTATGGATTGTATATACAGAATCTTGTTTAGTTGCATTACTATTGATAGCTTGAAATTCACTTGGCATAGAAAATTGAGGTATTTAGCTTCCCATTTCGAGATGATCTTGTTGGTGAAGGTTAAAACTTGGTTCTTATGGAGCTGTAGCTAAAGTAAGTGAAACAGTAAGAAGTTGGTTCAAAATAAGGTGGTTAATATGAATCAAAATTTATCAAATGTGTGTGGGAATAGGACTCTAAATAGCAACTCATAGGATGAACAACTCATGGAGATCTTTTTTTATACAAATTCTTGGAGTTATTATAGACAATGGTGGTTCTTGATTATAATGGTGATTAGATTTTATGAAGGCTCATTTACCAGCTTATATGACTCCTATAATGGAAAATAATGTTTTACTATGACTAAGCTATAAATTATTTAGGCATTAGAAGAATTCCTCTACATCAAAGAAGCAAATGTACTTTAGTTAACTTTGGCAAGAGAAAATTTGGAGCATTATTGTGCTATTTGTGTGTGCCAACATCTTTGGCTAGCCTTGGAATTGCTCAGAAAGAACCTTAACTAAGGTAAGAGCATCTTCATTTACTTAGATTTTGTGCACTGTTTTTAAGGTAAAGGTGAAATTTTGTAGGGGAAGAATCTTAAATGGGAGCTTGAAAACTTGAAGAATGGCAAAAATTAGCTTGATCATTCAGCTTTCATTCTTGAAATAAAATTATTGTGTTTAAGTTCTTGTTGTTGTTGTGATTATATCATTGATGTTTGTAAGTTGCCCAGGTGCACATGTTTTGTTTCCATCTAATAATGTATGGCAACATTAGTAGTTTAAAACATTTGGTGGATAAGAGCAGCAAACTTTTGAGGCTATTTATAGTACTTTGTAATAGAACATGATTTATTAATTGTGTCTTATTGGAAACTCAAGTGGAGAAATTCAATAGGCATGAGGTAAACATGCTTTTAAGGAGGAATTAGACCTTCTTTGTCCAGCCTTTGACTTCATTATCTGGTGGAATTGTGGTGTTATGGTGGTATTGGGTGGAGCCTAAGATTATGAAGGCATCTATATATGTGATGTCTATACAAGTGAAAACTAGTAGTAACCACTCTTGGTAATGAGTTGTGTTATATGCATCTAAAGATTATCTGATCCACAGGGAAGCCTAGGACCAAATTAGAGTCATTTTAATGATTGGTGGTCCATTGATTATTTTAAGAGATTTTAATGTATTACTTGTGAAAATTAGAAAAAAAATGGGAAAAACATTCAGTTGTGGGCAAGATTAGTATGAATTTTATAGTTTCATGCAAGACGTAGAGCTAAATGACTTTAGATTTATTGGAAATAGGTTCACTTGGCGCAACAAAAAGGAAGTTAGTACATGCATATTTAAGAGACTTAATAAAGCTTTGATGAATATTGATGGCATGCAGGCATTCCCAAATACAATAGTGACACATCTTTGTTGTATAGGCTCAGATCATTATTGTATGCTCATTCAATTTGAACAACTATCTATGAATAAATTGAAAAGACATCCCAATTCAAATATTTATCTTTATCATTTCCACATTCAACTAATGTTAAGTAGGCTACATGCAAAGAACAATTAGGGGAAACTCAGAGGATGAATTTCTAATAGATTTTGTAGAGCACTATTAACTTAAAGAAAAATTGAGTGTAATTGGACTTGGCAATATTCTTAACAAACCTTGCCAATGGGAATGCAAGATTTAGGAGCTTAAGCTTAAAGAATTTTGGATTGGGTTAAAAGAGTTAGAACATAATCTTTTGGCTCAACATATTGCCGTTATAGGTTTAGAGAAAGCTTGGTGGTGACAGAGTGCCATGCTATATTTGCGCAAACCATCAGGGTCACAACAAGCAATTCTTTCAAGTTGTGACTACTTTTATATACATAAGTGATTATATTTATCACCTTAAAAATGATAGTGGGGAATTGATGGCTTTCCCAAATGAAATTAAAGAAATACCCATACAGTACTTCAACAAGAACTGAGGTAGCTTTGGGTAATATATTCTTCCACCCTTTGAATCTTTCAAAAATATTGAGAATGAGGAGATTAAAGATGGTGCTTCTTAATATGATTAAAAGAAAACAAGTTTCTTTTCTACCTGGTTCAACTATATCTGACAAAATATTTTCTTCCGTAGGAGATGGCCACCTGTATGAACTCATTCATAATAAAGAAAGGCATATGACTCTTAAGTTGTACATGGATTAGGCCTTTGATAAGGTCAATTAGTAGTTTGTGCTAGATATGTTAAAGCATTTATTGTTTTCAAATATTTGTTGTGACAAGGTTGAGGTATGTATCACTACACCAAGATTTGGGATTGTGTTGTATGATACCCTTTTTATGGATTGAAGCTATGAGGAGTCTTAAGCAAGGGTGTCAATTGTCAACATAATTTTTTGGTACTGTATATTGAAGTGAAAAATAATGTGTGAATCTCAAAAAAGGGTGATGAATTATGTTCTTAAAATATTTTACTAATTTTTAGATTATATTTACTTCTTAAAAATAATTTTATGTTTTTAGAAAACCTTGATTATATTTATATATTTCTTTTAATATGGTAAAGAAAAAGGATGAAACTTAAAATGAGATACTATAATTTTTAGGTAGTTTAGTCCAAATTAGAACTTGCATCCACCCCCAACTAAGGTCAGAAATAATACCACTAAAATGGTTACAACTTGAGGTTATTTATATAATTCACCTACAACCTACTAGTTCTTAAGGGTTGAACTAAAACCCATGCTTTTTTGAGCTGAACCCTGAGTTGATTTTTTAAGAGATCAAATAAAACATAGTTTTTGCAAATGTTGGGCCACTCATCCAGAGTGAAAGAAAAATACAGCAAGATAAAAAATATTTTGATAAAGTAGTACTTCTAACCCAAATGTCAATATGCCTTACCCAAATTGGGTATAAGATTCGTTGTCTCCTCGAATGGGCTCAACCCAATTTTCTTGACCTGAAGCTTACCAGTTCTTGCCTAGTTAGGCTTCCTTGGCCCAAGATCAAGTTTTGAAGTGGTAAAAAAATTATTTTAATTACTTAAAATTTAAATAAAATTAAGTTTTTTGATTTAATCAAAATTTGACAAAAAAACAAACAAACATGGAATTTGGTAATAAAGTAAGACTTAACTTTGGTTAAGATGATTAAAAAATAGAATTATCAATAAATGATTTAAGATTTGAACAAAGAAAAGAATTGAAAGATTAAAAAATTGAATCATATTCATTTTCTAAATCAAGTTGATGATTAAACGATTTAGATGTCTAAATATGATTTAAACTTGAAAAAAAAAGAGAGTGCCTTAAAATCAATAAGCTAACAATCTATTTTATTATAAAATAAAACCTTATCAAAGTTGATGTGCATGTCTTCAATCTTTGAGACTTGTTGAATACTCCATGGTACTTTGAAGACCACTAGTTCACCATCTTCAAAAGTGCATGTCATCTTTGTTTGATGTATACCTATTTGACACTAAAAAAGCCAATTAAAATAAAATATTAAATATTTAAGGCTTGACACATCAAACATAAGGGTTTCTCATCATATATGGATATCTCTCGTATCATATTATGTAAGAAATGTGCCTTATAGCCATGGTTAAGATCAAAAGTGGCCCTTCTTCACCTATGACATTCACCTTTCTTTATGATGATGATAATTGGATCTATGCTCTAGCTACTTTTGTTATAGTAAAGACCATTCTGGATAATATGAAATACCATGGGCTACATTCAAGCCAACTAGTTAATCTTAACAAATCCAAAGTATTTTTTAGCAATAGAATAGAATGTAATCATATGAAGATGATAGTAGGGAGTCTACATCTATCATAAGCTAATCAATTAAAAAATTTAGGCATTCCTACTACAACAAATATATTGTAAGAAAAAGACTTTAAGTTTCTTATTGATCAAGTTAAAAAGTATGTAGCTAGATGGAGGATTAGGAATCTATCCATGATGGGGCATATTATCATGATCAACGTGGTGCTTACTATTAATAGGCACAAAGTGGACCAACTTTTGTGCAAGAATTTGAACTACTTAGTTCAATATTCAATACAGTTATCAGAGGGTGCTATGATTTTATGGAAGCATTGAGTGGAGCTTGAGATTATGGAATCTTCCTCATAAATGGTTACTATTAAGTTGAGATCTAGTGCCAACAACACTTGGAGGTGTTTTGTAGTATATGCATCAAAAGATTATATTAATCATTAGGCAACCTAGGACCAAATCAAAGAATCAACAAAGCTTGGTGGACCATTGTTTATTGTAGAGGATTTCAATGCCTAAATTATGTCGAATGAGAAAAAAGGAGGAAAAAAATTCAAAAATGGGTAGGCTCAGTATGAGTTCTCTAGTTTCATTCATAATCTAGATCACGTTAACTTAGGATTTAATTGGAATTGGTTCACTTGGTGTAATAATAATGGAGCACCCATATAATTTAGAGACTAGATAGAGCTTTCATGAATATTGATGGTAAGCAAGTATTCTTAAGTATTGTAATGAAACATCTTACTCATGACAATTTAGACCACTACCCTCTACTTATTTAATTTAGGCAATTATCATTGAAAAAAACGGATAGAATAACCTAGTTTTAAAACATATGGTTATCATTTACACATTCAACTAATGAAGGAAGCTTGGGAAAGGACTATCATAAGAAACCCAATGGATAGTCTATTTACTAAATTTTTTGGAGCATTGTCTGTAATAAAGAAATGGAGTGTACCTAAGCCACATAATATTCTTAACAAGCTTTACAAGTTGGAATAAGAGATCTAGGAGCTTCAACTTAAGGAAAATGAGAATGGATTAACTGAGCAAGAAAATGATCTTTTGGCATAATGTATTGCTTCCTACCACAAGGCTATGGCTTTTGAAGAAGCATGGTTGTTATAGTTTGGCAAGCCTCATTGGGCTTGCTTTGCGAACTAAAACACACATTTTTGTTCAAGAAATGACTACTTTTATGTGCAGAAGGAATTATATACATCATCTTAAAAATGATAATTGGGAATTGGTGACTTCCTCAACTATGATTAAAGATGTTCTCATCCAATGCTTTAGTAAGAAGTGATATATTTTTGGACAATATGGACTTCCCCTACCATTTTAGTCTTTAAGAACTATCAATGGTGAGCAAGCATAGTTTTTGTGGCTCTAATTAATAAAAATGTGATAAAAAATGATGCATTTTCTATCAAAAGAAATGAAGCATGTTGTGTGGATGGCATCTTTATTAAGTTTGTGCACATTTATTGGAACATTAACAAGGTAGATATTACCACAACTATGAAACAATTTTTTGACTGTTGCATGCCCAAACAATGGAAAGACATGTTGACAGTTCTTATCCCTAAATTTCAAAGTGCTTTAGAATCTAAATATTTTAGACCCATTAGTCCTTGCAATGTGAACTACAGAGTTGTGACAAACCTTTTTGTGCATAGACAAAAGATGGTGCTTCTTAATATTATAGTTAGGGAACATACTACTTTTGTGTCTAGCTATGATATGTCTAATAATATATTCTTGGCAAAGAAAATGGCTACCCATATGAATGTATTTACTTTCAAGGAAGGTTTCATGGTATTAAAGTAAGACAATAACTAGCTTCATGATAAGTTCAACTAAAAGTTTGTGCTAGATATGCAAATGTAGTTGTGCTTCTCTAATATTTTGATTGATCAAATTAAGACTTGTATCACTCCACCATGCTTTTGGATTATGTTTGATGGCATCTATCGTAAGTGGATTACAATAGCCTATCTTAGGCAAGGTTGTCCACTTTCACCATACCTTTTTATTATTGTGTCTATGTATCTGTCTTGGTTAATTTAGTACTAAGAGGAGAAAGCTACTTTGATTGGGATTAGGATTTTCCTCTGCTTCCCAATGATTACATACCTTTTTATATGTAGATGAAATCATGATTTATGTATTAGCAACTTGTGCCATAGAAACTACCATTTGAGATATTATGAAGCAGCATGGGCAACACTCTGGCCAAGTGGTAAATCTGAGCAAATATGGGGTATTATTTAGTAAGGGGATGGAATGCAAATAAAGGAAGATGGAAGTAAGAAAGTTATGTATGAGTCAAGATGTTTAATTCATATATCCAAGAAAATAAATTGTAGCAACTAAACTTTAAAACAAAGACTTCAAATTCATTGTTGATCAAGTAGAAAATTATGTGAAGATGGATGATCAAGTCAGTATCAATGGTAAGGCATATTGTCATGATCAACTTGGTGTTAGCTATTATTCCTTTATAGTACTTAGCCCACTCTTTAATTATGAGTAGCATTATTATTGAGTTGGAGAAATTTATGTTTAAGTACTTATTGAGCCATTCAAATGTTAGTAACACACCACATTTTTCTTATTGGGAAATAATAGCTCTTTCTTTGGAGTGTGGAGGACTCAGAGTCTACAATTTGTTAACATGATAGGTAGCATTAATCGTAAAGCATTGTAGGCAGGTTTTGGCTCAAGAAGATGGTTTATGGGTTCACGCACTCAAATCAAAGTATTTTATGACAAATAATACTTTTACATGCTATGTGGTGCCTCATATATGTGCAAGTCACTTAGTATTATGGTACCTTGGACAAATGATAACGTAGTTTGCTAGATTGTAGGGGGTAATTTAGTTTCATTCATATTAAATAATTGGATTGGAATCTTTCCTATTGCTTTGTGGCCTATCTATGTTAACATGGAAGTGGACCATCGAATACATGTTGCAAATCTAATGAAGGAGCACAATGTGGGACCATGAAAAGTCACAAACGTTTTTTTGACTCCTTTAACATTTTTGATTATGTATTCCCCTTGGGCCAAATCAAATGAAAGGGATGTGTTATACTTTAAAAAATTAAGGACGTGATATTGGAATAAAAAAATCCTTTATAATAACATATATATGAGCCAAAATTTAGTAAGAAAGGAGGTTGCATGGGTTTGGAAATTGCAGCTATAGGCTCAGATTAGTGACTTCATGTCAAGATTATGCTTTGAAATGGCTTTGTAATTGCTCTTGGATGTGTAAAAGAAGGATTCAGATGCCAATTTGATTGAGGATGTCAAACATAGCTTATAGGAATGTCTTATGACAAAGGAATTTCGATCCAACTGCTCTACAAATGCTAATCTCATGCTCGATGGAGTAAACAACAAGGATTTTAATCCTTTAAATAAGCTTCTTATGTGGATGCTGGTGAATATAAGTACTACAAATGCATCTCATTCAGTTAAATTTGCTACTTGAGTGACATATCACCCTTGGCATAATAGAAACTTGCGAGAACATGTGAACAAATTGCACGAGTTTTCACACTCGAAAGAATTATTTAATTTGTTGCTAATACTTATTCCATTTCTCCAATCATATCTAATGCAAGCTCCAGTGACCTTCAATTGTTATTTGTCACCAATTGTTAGACTTCTCTTCCAATAGGTTGGGTTAAACTCAATTACGATGTAGCAGTACAAGATAATCCAAAAGTTAAAATTGGTATAGTTATTTGAGATGACTTGGAAATGTCTATTATTATTACTAGAAAAACTAGGATTTGATGTTTAGTTTTTGAAATAGAGACTATTGCTATTCTTGAAGTAATGAAGCTTCTTAGAATGCCACTTCTTAATATCCACATAGTGGAGATTTAATCAAACTCTATAATAGCTATTGTAGAAGTGAACTGATTGTTGCATCTACAACAAACATGGTATCTATCATAGCACTATTATATACTTGCATTGTATGTAGTCCTTCAAATTGCCCCACATGAAGTGTCAAGGAAATTATGTAGCTAACTAGTAGTGCAACACAACTTTTCGTATGATTTTGTTTGAAATTAGGGAATGGAGCTTCCCAAACTTCTTTAATGTTGTCTTTTGTTAATTTGATTTGTGAAAGTCTTTAAGAATAGTATGATGTAAGCTTCCACCATTTCCTTATCACCTAAAGACTTTTAGAAGGTGTGGTTGTTGACTTATAGATGTATGTAAGAAATCATTGGCAATAGTGACTTTCGGATTAGCATAAGCAATCATTGGTGATGAAAGGAGGGGGAAGAAATGTGGTGGAG
The DNA here is from genome assembly GCA_023846275.1 of Vanilla planifolia. Classification (NCBI taxonomy): domain Eukaryota; kingdom Viridiplantae; phylum Streptophyta; class Magnoliopsida; order Asparagales; family Orchidaceae; genus Vanilla; species Vanilla planifolia. The sequence continues at coordinate 149,416 of JAIUJO010000304.1, read as the reverse complement.
AATCTGTGTCAACGGGAAGAAGTTTTGGCAAAGTTTGATTCTGGCACATGGTGACAACTTGCTAAAAGGTGAGTATAGGCATCTCATATTTCAATCTTTTTTTGGTGAATTCTAAAATGGACCTAGAATTCATAATGCTCTAGGTACATAGTGAGAATCAATGACATATGGTAGAAACAAAATCCCATAAGATTGCAAACAAAAAATAAGGGGTAGCTTGGAGTAATTATCCCTATGATGAATGGTAATTGACAAAATTTTGAACTCAGCTAATGATATTCAAAAGCCTAACAAACTTAATGTGAGCATTTTTTATTCAAGGAAGTGCAAAGAAAAATGTAGTTCTATTAATGGAAGTATCACAATCAGATGAGGCTAGCTATGATGTGAATACATCTAAGGACAACGAGGGTGCTTTTTCAAGGCTATGTGGTTCATTAATAGTGGAAATGCATATAGACTTAAGTACATAGTGGGAAGAGGAAAAATCAACCTTACCAAATAGTGAACTAGGCATAAATGAACATACTAAATTATGTATCCAATCATAGGTGAAGTCTCCCAATTTAAAGGTGTTGATGTGTATGATTTATGTGGATGCATGCAAAGTGTAAGGACAAATGTTGTAATAGCCATGGAAGGCAATTCTTAGAATGACAATCATGAATTAGCATAATAAAGGTATGCCTTAAGGAGGCACTTACTGGATGGAGAATGAGCATTATTAATTTGACACTTATTGGAGGTCCCCCCATTAACTACTAGAAGAGACCAATAAATTTAGAACCTTACTAAAGTGACACATCATTATTACAGTGCAATTCTGATGATGATGATGGTCGAAAAACGTAACGTGTTTTGGGCAAAAAATGTTGAGTATAAAAAACCCACCACATAAGTAAGAGGGATGCCACCACGCATCAACCATGAAAGGTAGGAGCATGAACGACAAGGACATTGTCGAGTGCACTTGGCACCACCTAACTTTCATTGCAACACAAGCAAAATTACAGCTCATAATGACCTATGCAAAGAAGAAAGAACAATACTTCAAACGTGCAGTATAATAAGTCTCACAACAAGGCATCACCTTATCTATGCACCAACAACCCAAGTACTTAAATACTAAAAACGTTACACTTTTTGGGCTGAAACTCTCACGTGTAGAAGATGTTGGAAGGTTCAAGTAGACTGGCTTCAACATGTGCACATAGCACACTATCAAACTTGAATAATGCTGCAACATGCCAAGTGTTATTCCTCACTCATAGTGTCAACAATGCATAGCTAAGGCTATAGCCTAGAAAGCATAAACCTAAGTGCATATTGTAGCATCTGACTCCCACTTTTCTACTAACCAGACCACACCATTGAATTTTCCCTGCATATTACACATTAGAATAATTTTGTTCAAGAGAAAGGCAAGCCTACTGATAAGGCTTTAGCTTATCTATGTGCCAGCACCTTGCTGCAAAAAAAATTTCAAAAAATGTGAAACTTCAAGGGCCTAACAAGACATGCACAAAGGATGCGGTAGGGTGCATGCAAAATGGTTGCATGTATGAGCGCAGTATTGTAGCATGCTTAGTGTTCCATCTCATGTGTAGCTAGGATCAGTGCCAAGCATGCTTAAACCATATCACATATTGCATCATCCATATTTTTTTCATTATGGGCAAAAGCATGTAGCACAAAAAATAGAAAAAAAATGTTACCCTTTGTGGGCTACAATAGCTTCACAAAGGATGTCACAAACCTTGCGTAAAGGTGCTACTGTGCATGCATATAGTGGAATACGATGCATAGGGAAATTTCTAAGCATGCATAAACCTTACCATCTAAATTCCACTTCACTATAGGCCACATGGTTGGTCACACAACGATGCACTTTGCCCCTTGCAAATTGAATTTTGTGACAATTTTGTCAAGGTGGAAAGGCAAGTTTTCAAATAAATCATCACCTTATCTATGCACCAATAGTCTACAATGCTAAAAAAAGTTTTAGGAACCCCATTGATAGCTCACACAAGATGTTGTAGGCAACATGTAAACTGATTCACATGCATGCAAACAGTGGACTAATGCTAATGGCTAAGGACAAAGCATAGCATGCGCTAACCGTAGTGCAAATTGCACCATCCAACGTTTGCTTCACCACAAGCTATACTACACTAAACAATGCCACCGATAGATTGCATGCTGTGACCATTTTGTCAAGGGGGAAGGAAAGTCTTCTAATATGGAATCCAGTCATCCATGTAGAAGAAGCCAGTAATCCTAAACATTCCCAAAGAAGATACACTTTGTTGGCATTAATGGTCAAGCACGTTGGATGTAACAAGGAATGCAAGCATAGGTTGCCTCACAAGTGAACAGTGTATTACTGGTGCTATAACGCACTCAATGCTTTATCAGATGCATCGCTATAGTAGCATGAGGCTAGGGCTATACCATAGCTAGCACAAACCCTAACGCATATTGCACTATTCAACTACCGCATTGCTGTCGATTGCACCGTGCCACACATTACTCCTTGTGGAATGCATATTGTGACAATTACATTGAAGAAGATGTTATGTCTCCCAATACATCATCATCTCATCCAAGCACCGCTGCCTACTAAAAATCTAAAAAAATGATTTACTTTATGGGCCCAAAAAACCACGTGCCTAGGGTTTTTCTAAGCATGCATGGACTAGTTATCAGGCACATGCACATTGTTGCTACACATGGCTAATGGTGTAGGCTAGCAAACACAAAGCTTAGCCCACATTGCATCATCCAACTTTCATTTCACCATAAACAAAACCATGCTACACATTGCTCCTTACAAATTACACATTGTGATAATTCTGTCATGGAGGATGGCAAGTATTCCAATAGTAGAACACAATATCATTGTGCTAGCAAACTTCATTGCTAAAACTTCCAAAAAAAGTCACACATTGTGGGCCCCAACCAACTACATGCATTGGAGGACATAGGGTGCACAAGCTTTCCAACATGTGTTCAAAGAATTCACTGCCATGCATGTGAAAAGTTCATTACTACATATGCTCATTATGCTATACCACAACAAGTGCTATACCACATGTGCAGCTGTAGTAATACATTGCTAGGGTTGTAGCCAAGCTTGAACAAACCTTATCGTACAAATAGTTCTCCAACAAACTTTTTCTTTGTCTTAGACTGCACTGCACCATGCATTCCTCGTTGTAGATTGCTTGTTGTGACCATTCCATCAATGAAGAAGGTATGTCCTCAAAAAGGCCATCACTTAATCCAAGCAATAGAAGTTCATAGTTCTAAAATTTTTTAAGAAACGTTATACTTTATGTGTGCAACCTTCTTCACCAACATAATGATAAGGGGAATGCATAGACTTGGTACTCACAAGTGCAACATGCTATAGTGTACATAGTTCTTTGCTACATGCATAGCAATAGCAGTGTGTGATTAGAGGTGCAACTTTGCATGCATAAGCTCTAGTGCATATTACACCATCTAACTTCCATTTGACCATGGGCCACACCATGCCACACATTGTCCATTATATATTTGATATTGTGACCATTTTGATTAGGAGGTGGCACATCTCCCAATGAGACATCACCTTCTCCAAAAGTTGTGAGCCCTAATAGTTGCACAAAAAGGATGTGTTTGGAAACATACATCCTGATCATCATGCATGCTCACACTGCTATTGTGTGCTAGTGCTCTACCAAACATAGTAGCAATAGTGTATAGCTAGGGCTACAACAAAAAATGCACAATCCCTAGTGCATGTCGTACCACCCAACTTCTACTTTTTTATGAGCCATATTACACAACACTTTACACCTGAAGGATTGCATATTGTAACTCTTTTATTAAGGAAGATGGCTAATATCCTAATAGAACAACACTTTTTTCATGTGCCAGTGACCTATAGTGATAAAAATGCCCAAACAAAGCTAAACCTTTCAAGCTAGACCCACCATACACATTCAATATAGCATGGTGCATGCAGACTTCCTTTTGCATGCATGCATAGTGCTAAAATGTGTGTACTTCTTTGTCACACACACATAGTGCTATGTGATTGCAATTCTTTGTCACATGTACATCTGTAGTATTGTACGTCTATGGTAGCACCCTAAGATGCACAAGTTGGATTCCCCATGTTCAAACCAATTTTGAATCAATTATTTTATGCATAAAGAAGGCTCTGATAAGGTCTCTCCCAATTCATCCCTTATCTAGCATGCATCAACCTGCTCTCCTCGTGTGAGTAGCTCAAGTAATCATATGACAACCTATGGGATCAATATTGGGACCCCATGCCCAACCCTTAGAGCCAATCCTTTTCCCAAAGATACAGATGCATTTTGTGGACTTCCCTTATCTATATTACTCCATCGACTGGAGGTTATTTACCTTGGAGACTTGGTTTGGTTATGAGTACAACTAGGCATGGAGGGCACTTGGCTATCAAAAATTGAAATCATCAATGTGGGTGCATCTAACACCGCTCAATATGTAGTGCTCATCCAACCGCTTTACCAAACCATCTGTTTAGTAGTTTGTAGGGCTAACATAATATTTAGAAGAAAATATAATAATTCTCATGGCTCTTACTAATGTCTTCAGACCACTTGAAGTTGCTATTGACTACCATTTCCAAGATTGAGAATTTTAGTTGAACTCCCTTTCATACTCATATTAAATGGCACACTTTGATGGGTTTTCCCCATCTCTTTGCATCAATTAACACATATGTAAGTTTGATTCACATGGAAAATTTTCCCCTTTAGCCTACAAGGTTCTCATTTGAATATTTGTTACTACCACAAACATCAGTACCAACAAACACTCTATGTGACCATTGCACCCTTCTAATCATCAGAGCATTACATTCAATTGACAGCTAGATGTGGGTCGCACGCTTAAGCGTCATTCATTTTTTGGGTTAGCTATTAGGTTGTTGAATCGTTTCACACTCCTTAACAGATTTCAACTTCCATCACCACCATCAACTTGCCATCTTAATCAACTAACAATCAATTTTAGATTTTGGTTAGCATGTAGATGGATGCAATAATCTAGCTTTCAGTTCATCCAACATCTCCAATTTTTTTCACCATAAATGGCCCATTTGGATCTTAGATTCCTTGGCTCATCTCATCAAAGTAGCTAAAGTTTCTTGTCTATTTACAGATTAAAAATATGTTGAGGTAATTATCGCCATGATGCCTTTAATCATTAGTACTTGAAGAACTTTGGTTATGGCTGAGGCTTCCTAAGGGAATCTTGAAAGAGAACTATTTACTATATGGTTTGATTAGTCTTTCACCCCTATGCTCAAGTCAGACAAGTGACTTTGCATGTTAGTATCACTATGGGCCTGTAGTAGAGTTCACTCTGGCTTCACCTTGTTTAGGCATAGTTCTCCTTCCTTTAGGTCCCAAATAGCATGCAATCACTTGAAACCTTCACACAAGATCTTGGTAAATCCATGGCTCACCCTTCGAATGAGGATCACACCAATCAACCTCCTTGTGCCTTGTGGGCTTGCTCACCTTTCAACTCCTAAACATGTCAAACTTCTTTTTTTGTGTTTCAAGATTGGCTATATGGGGATCATTATCGCCATCACAAATGCATGTGGTGCCTCCATTGCACTCCTCTATGGGGTACACCTCCTGGGCTGCTGCTATGATGATGTCTTTAAGGTAGTCTACTCAAGCTATGCAACGAATTGTATGAAGATGTTTTACATAGAGTTGAAGCACATCTTTGTGTCCTACATGGTTCCCTTTTGGAAATTTGAAGCACTCTTTAAGTCCTTTCTCAATGCACTTTCATCTTTCCCTTATGGCACTTGCTTGTTATTGGTCTCTAGTAATTATTTAGCCTAGGATATTACCAAATTTAAGTTGCACTTGCAAAAAACCCAACTCATTGGTAGCACCTTATGCAATAGTAGGGTATGAACTAAATGGGCACTCACCCTCCTTGACAACCCCTAGGACTTCATCTTGATCTATTACTATGAACACCCTTCTATACCACAATTCATTCTTCAAGAAGCCATATTTTCACACTGGGTTGGACCCATTTTGCTCGTCATTACTAAGGGAATCCTCAAAAGGTACTTCACTACTTATTTATATGCTTAAAATTAGTTGGTAGCCTCACTTAACATGGGGTCACAGTTCCACACCATGCAACATGGAGTTGGATTTATGAGGGGCATTTACTTTTTTGCATTGCAACATCGATTCATACAAGCCAACACCACAACACTTGGTGTCATCCACCTAATATGACATTAACAACCAATCATCACCCAATGCTACAATACTCCATGTAGTAGGTAGGATGGCCATCCAACTCTTATTCTCTTAACTTGCATTCATCTATGTAGCTTGCATTCAAAAAATGGATGGCTCATGAGATTCTACAATTCACATGTATCACATCTCATTACATTCTTCATTAATTTGAAAATCAAGATATTCATAGTCGAGAGTTGTTTGATGTTCGACTTTAAAGTCACACTGAACCTAGTGATGTACAATAAACTCATTTCCAGCATAACATTTGGTCTCCCTTGGTGAAAGATAATGTCGATAGGCTGTTGTTTATCCCTTACAACATTAGCTACATGTAGAAGTAAGAGCTCAAATGATGAAAGAACGTGACATTGAGTAGCTATTGCAACCCCATTGGTTGCCCAAATCACTCAATCATATGTGGCCCTCTTTATTGATCCTTCTACTAGTTCACTTACATAAACCTTGTTACAACTTCTCCTTCCTCTAAATAATAAGGATCAATGAACTTCTCATTGTGTTGTTATTAATTTTGTCATGGGTATGCCCATTCCTAAATTACTTCAGCATCATTTTCTTATTATATTTATGAACCTCCATAAGGAGCATTTGTTGTATGCTTCAGCCATTTCATTATCAAGGAACCTAAAGTTTGATCTAGATCCCAAAGACTTTGGCAAGTGGTTAGAATTGCAAGCATACAAAGGTGTAGAAAAATAGAATTATATGTAGAGAAAATGGTTGGTGAAGGAAGGAATTGTTGGAAGGTAGAATTGTTCATCTTATTGGAAGCTTTGCTTATGCATCACATTTTCTACAATCAAGGAACTTTAAAATGGACTTGGTATCAACAATTCCTTTAGTACTCTATGAGAAGTTGTGCACAATGGTGGGCACAAAGTCCAAAAAGATTACAGAAACAATTAGAGGCATTATGCACGCATCGTTGGCATGGGTAATGAGCAAAGCTACTCTTATTCTTATGGTCAACGCTCTATGTAGGGAATAATATGGATACTTCACGAGATGAATAAGAGTGAGAAGAGCTCTATTATGACATGAATTCATTTGAGGATGATGAGGGTAAATCCTTTGAATGGATGATGTATTAGCTATGAAGTGAGTAGGATAACAGGGATAAGAAGGAAGGAAGAAAGTTAAATAGATTAGATGGTGAATTGAAGATGAATGAGCTTATAAGATTATGTATTGTATCAAAGGAGAGTGTTGCATATCACTTCATTAATGAAGTAGCTAATCAACAATGGTGGACCCAAAGTATTTGAGAGAAAGTTAAAAATGTGATGAAGGAAAATTCTTTAGATGGAAACTAGCTAGCATGTTGTCTGATTAAGGTGAGTTTTAGAGATGCTCTTATAGTATAGAGAATGAATGATGACAACAACATTTCCACTAAAGGTTCATTTGATAATATCATAGAGAAATTGATAAATCTAGATCTAAAGATGATGGCACCAAGTGGTACCTCATTCAAGATAGATGATGAAATTTACCTTTCAAAAGAGTCTTGTGATTGTCAAGTTCATTACCATCTATTTGATCTTGTTGGTATATTGTATGGTAGTTATTTATCCTTTCAATAGATTTTCAAAGTACTCAAATGTAGATGAGGACATTTTACTAGATTTCATGTCCTAGATCTATTGGTTGGCTTTTTTGCTCATATTTCAAGCAATTGTAGACAAAGATTATATGCGGTTTGGAGGTCCCTTGTAGGTTACATGCCTTACATTAAAATTGGATATGTGGACACCTTTGTTTAGGTTTAGTACCTCAATGGTTATTTTTTGTCCTATTTGGGTTCATTGTTTTGGTAATTTCTCTTATGTATTGGGACATGGGGAAACATTTTGTGCATTGCTAAAGCCATGGGTGGGCCTCTTCAGATTGTTGGTTGGATGGCTGAGATGCAACGGTCATCTTTTATATGAGTTTATGTAAGAATTGACTTACAAAGTTGCTTATAATGGGTATGTGATTGAATGAATCATTGGTCACCCTTTTAGAGGCTTGATTATTAGGGATTACCCTTTATGAACTTCACTTATGGCAAAGTGGGACATGCATCATGTATATCTACATCTAGCAAGCCAATTCATAATGCTGTTGAAGTCGAGAGCTTTTGCCCTTTCAAGACAAAACTTGATCGTGAAAAGAATGGGGTGCAATTGTAAACAAATGCCCATGATGAGAAATGTCTGGTTTAGGACAATAGATGATATTGCAACCTAGGAAGAGAAGAGTGTTTATTACAACACAATAGAGGAGCAATGTGAATCATAAAGAGCAAAGAAGGTAGGAGTTTAGCAAGCATTACAAGTTGCAAGATAAAGAGTAATTTGTGCATAAGGGAACATCCTAATCCAAGAATGTTGGGCATAGAGGGAATTCACCTAAGATGGAGTGGGTACAAAAATAGAGAGTACATGGAGAATATGAAATTAATATAAATAAAAAGCATTGTTCATAAATTAACAAGGTTGTGGATGATGGCCCAAGTGATTATTCAAGGATTAAGGTGTAGATTTTAAAATTGTTGGTGAAAGTTTGTGGTAATCATAGTTCATCCACTATTGTATGACCACCTTGAGCAAGAGAAAAGGGAAAAGCTTTATAGAATTAATTTGGAGATGATAAAGAAAATTAAAAAGAGTAGAAGGAGGGGATTCTCCTAGGAAAGTTTGAAATTAAAAAACAAAAAAAAAATTGTGGTATTACAAAAAAAACATGGAATTGGATGAATATAGGGCAATGGCTTCTTCTTACTTGGACCATTTGAAGAGCTACTTATATCTATGGTGTTATAGGAGTTACTTGGAAACTATACTTGGTATTATTTTTGGCTTTATTTTTCTTGAATTTGGGATATTTTGGTAGGGGTAGATAAGGGCAAAAAAATATTTATTTTACAACACTCATTGTTGCATTGCTACTGATCATGTGAACTTCACTTGGCATAAAAATTGGCATTTTTTATTACCTGCACGATGATGATCTTGTTAGATAAGCTTCAAGCTTGACTTAAGCATGGCTACTATTATTATGTAGGGAGAACCAACATTAAGTTTGGTTGGGATATGATGATTAATTAAAATACAAATTTTTCAAGTGTTTGTATTTAAGGAATTAATCAAAATGGCAATAAAGGGGATGCATAGTTGTTAGAGAAGGATTCTACATAGAATTTTTGAGATATTATGTGTGGCGATGGTTGTCAATATGTGTGGCTATCATATTTGATGAGCGTTTATTAGCTAGCTTATTTAAATGCTTTTATGCAAAATTCTTAATTAGCATGCCTAGGAAGCCATAGATATTCAACCATTAAAAGATTTTCTATGCATAAAAAAAGCTTGTGTACATTAGTTTACTATAACTAAGGCAAATTAGGAGTAATGAACGGTGTGCTACTTTTAAGAAACATGTTTAGTATATGGCAATCGAATTGCTTGGATAGAATTATTATATAGGAAAGAGCTGCTTCAGTTTCTTATAATCGATACCTTAATTCTAAGGAAAAGGACATTATCTTTAGGAGGATGACCTCATATGGTTGCTAGAATATTTTCTTAATTTAAGATAGTAGATAAGTGCATAAGCCTTCTTTCTTGGCTTGTAACTTTAGACTTTTGATTTGCTCTCAAGCTGTTGATCGTGATAAGCTCACTTGGCATTAAAACAAGAGGATTTTTATAACTTGCATTGTGATCATATTGTTGTATAAGGTTCAAGCTTAGCTCGAGCTTGGCTATAGCTATGAGGTGGGTAAAAGCAAAATTAAGTTTGGTTGGGATATGGTGATTAATAATAACACAAACTTCTTTGATGTTTGTAGTAGAGGAAGGACTCAAAAGTTCAATAGAGAAGATGTCAAATTCTTAGAGATTTATTCTATGCAAAATTCTAAGAGATATTATAAGTAGTGGTAGTTATTAGTCCATGTGGCTATCAAATTTAATGACTGCTCATTGGTTAGCTTATTTGAATGCTTTTGTTAAAACATTGTATTACCATGCCTAAGAAGCTACAAATATTTATCCATTCAAAAATTTCGATGCATCTAAGAAGGTTGTGTACAATCATTTACTATAGTAGAGAAAAATTAGAATAATGGCATGCTTTTTTTGAGAAGCACCTTTATGGGTAGGTCAAGGAAATGTTTGAACAAAACTCTTACATGGGTTAGAGGTTCTTTAGTTGCCTAGAATTAGTACTTTATTATTAAGATAGATAAGGATGTCTTTATGGCAAGATCTGAAATGTGAGTTGGAATATTTGCTTAAATGCAAATAGTAGCCAAGTGCTTCAACCTTCTTTCTAAGCTTATTCCGTCTATTGGTGTTGAGCCTCAGGTGTTGTTGTGAGAGAATAGTGCATTTAAATTTATATCTGACATGATTGGGAGTGCTATAGAGGCATGTAATTTTCTTATGTGCATGCTTGTCTACTATTAATATATGGTTGCATTTGTAGTGTGCAACATTCAAGTGATTAAAGTGATGAATTATTGTAGCTTCTTATAACACTAGGTAAGAAAAAACAAGGTTTTTATTATTTCCTTGTTGGAAATTTGGATGGTGAACTTTTTTAGGCATGAGGCGGATCAACGTTTGGTTAGGAATTGGTATTACTTTGTCTAATCTTCAATCAAATTGTTAAGGGTTATTGTACTTTTAGGGGGGCATTATGTGGTGTATGCATCAAAAGAGTTTGTGATCCACTAGGTAGCCTTAGAACAAATCAGAGTATCTACAAAGCTTAGTTGACCATTGATTATTGATGGGTATTTCACTGTATTACTTGCATAGAATAAGAAAGAAGGAAACATTATCGATAGTAATCAGGCTCTGTATGAGTTTGCAAGCTTCATTCATGATTATGATTTGATTAACTTGGGATTTTTTGTGAACATGTTCACTTGGAGTACAATATGGTGGGAATCACACGTATATATGAAAGAATAGATGAAGCATTTATAAATATTGATGGTATACAAACATTCTCAAATACTACACTAACACATCTTCCTCATATTGGCTTAAAACATTGCCCTCTCCTAATTTAGTTTAGACAAATGTTATTGAGTAAAACCGATGTGGGAACCTCGTTTGAAAAATTATGATTATCATTCCATATTCAACTAATATTATGCTTGAAACTTGGAATAGAATTATCAGATGGAACCTTATCGATAGTCTATCTTCTAAATTTAATAGAGCACTATTAAATTTAAAGAAATGGAGTTTAGCTAAACTTCATAATATTCTTAATAAGCTTCACTAACTGGAGTACTAGATTCTAGAGCTTCAACTTAAGGAATCTAAGATTGGGTTAATGGAGCTAGAACATTATCATTTGGCACAATGTATTGTTTCTTACCACGAAGCTATGACTTTAGATGAAGCATGGTGGTGATAATTCCAAGCTTCATTGAGCCAACCTTGGAAATTGAAACACATGTTTTTTTGTGAAGTAGCTACTTCTACATATAGAAGTAATCATACAATCATCTTAACAATGATCGTGAGGAATTAGTGGCTACCCCAATTGAGATTAAAGATTTACTCTTGCAAGTCCTTAGTAAGAAGTGCTATAGTTTTAGGGATCTGAACCTCCCCTACCTTTCTAGCCTTTGAGAGCTATCAAGAATAAGCAAGTGACAAGTCTTGTGGCCCTAATCAACAATGATGATATCAAGAATCCTATTATGTCTATCAAAAGAAAACAAGGTCCCAAGTATGGGTGGCTTCTCTATAGAGTTTGTTCTTAAATATTTGACCATTACTTAGGTAGACCATGTCACACTTGTGAAACAATTCTTTAAAGATTACTGTATGCCCAAAAGGTAGAAAGATGCATTGGTCATTCTAATTCCTTATTTTCAAGATGCTTCAAAAATTGAATAGTTCAAACCATTAATCTTTGTAATGTGATATACAAAGTTGTGGCTAAACATTTGGTTAGTGGACTAAGATGGTGGTACTAGAAATTATTACCAAGGATTAAGTTGCTTTTGTGCTTGGTTGTTCAATATCTAAAAATATATTTTTGGCATAGGAAATGGTTGTCCATAACTTATCTTCTTTCAAATATGATTTCATGGCACTAATGCTAGACATTGACAACGATTTTGATAAAGTAAATTGGAAATTTATGCTCGATATGTTAAAGCATTCGTGGTTCTTCTTTGGTGTGATTGGGTTTAGGCTTGCATCACTACTTAAAGATTTGGGATTAAATTTAATAGGATCTATCTTTAGCGGATTGAAGCCATTAGGGGTCACTATACGTTTTTAGCATTGCATCTGAGTATCTCTCTTAGCTTATTAAGTATCATGTAAAGCAGGATGCCTAAATTGAGATTTGGATTATCCCTTCCTCCTTGATGATTACCCACCTTTTATTTACGGATGACATTTTGATCTATGAACCAAAAACTTATTCTACAGTGTGGACCATTTGAGACATTATGAAAAAGTATGGGCAACACACTAGTCAGGTGATAAATCTTAACAAATCCATAATATTTTCCAACAAAAGGGTGGAATGCAAAAGAAGAAAGAGGTTAACATGAAAGTTACATACGAATTAGGCTGCTAAATTAAATTAATTAGGCATATATATTGTAGTAACTAAATTTCAAAAAAAAGACTTTAAATTCATTATTGATTGAATTGAAAACTGTGTATCAAGGTAGAGGATTAGGTCTTTATTAATGATAAGGCATATTGTCATGATCGACTCTATGCTCATTATTATTCTTGCATATTATTTAGCCATTCCTTAATTCTAAATAACATTATCGATCAGTTGGAGAAATTGATGTTGGTAATGCAATACATTATGCAAGCTAGAAATCAGTTTCAATACAAAGCATTATAGGTAGGTTATGGCCAAAGAAGTTGGTTTATGGGTTCAGGCATTCAGATCTACGTATTTTGTGATAAATAATAATTTCTAAATGATGTGTGGTGCTTTGCATGCATGTTAGTCACTTAGTATTATGGTACCTTGGACAATTGATAATATGGTTTAGTGGATAACTAAGGGTAAGTTTAATTCTTGTTAGATAATTGGCTTAGCATGCTTTCAATTGCTTTGTGGACTACATATATCAACATGAAAGTGGAGCAAACAACAGTAGTGGAGCGTATTAAGAATGATGGCTTGAGCGACCAGAATAAGATACAAAATTATTTTGTATCTACTTTGGTGTTTTGGATTATGCATTCCTCTTAGGACAAATCAATTGAAAGTAATGTGTTGTGCTTCAAACATAGTGAGGACATGATGCTAGAATAAAAAATCATTTATAATATCATGTATATGAGCCAAAATTTGAAAAGAAAGGAGGTTGTGTGGGTTTAGAAAATACAATTGCAACCTTGGGTCATTTTCTTCAAGAGGAAACTAAATTTTTATTTACTTCCTGCTTGCTCCCAGCTATGTACAAGTAATATTGAGATACAAGTGCTTTGTGCATGGGCTATAAGGTGAAAGAGTATGACAACATAGCTCATCATAGTTTCATACGATGAAAGAATTGTGACTGAGCAACTTCATACATGCTAATCACATGCTTAACAGGGTTAACGATAAGGATTTTAGTTCTTTAAGTTTGCTTCATGAATAGGTGGTGGTGAATATATGGCTCTTAGCAACATCTCATGCAATTACATTTGTCATTTTAATGCTATATCACCTTAAGTTTAATAGAAATTTGTAAGCACATGTGGGCAAGGTGCTTAACTAGGCTGCACTTCGAAGGAGTCTTCATTTACTATAGTTGTTATAGCTGCATGTCCCATTTCTCTAATCTCATCCGAAGGGACTTCCAACAGCCTTCTAGGCTATTTTTACCTCTTATTGGGCTCCTCTAATGGGGTGGGTTAAGCTCAATTATGACATAGCTGTGTAAGATAGCCTAAATAATGGAATTGGTATAGTTATTTGGGATGACTTAGGTAAGTCTATTATTATTATTGGTAGAGCATGGATTTAAGGTTTAGTTTCCACCAAGGAAATTATTCTTATTCCTGAAGCTATGGAGCTTCTTAGAACACTACTTCCTAATATTCATGCAGTAGAGATTGAATCAGAGTCTTCAATAGTTATTGTGAAAGTGAAGTAGCTACTTACATCTATAATAAGTAGGGTACCTATCATAGTGCAATTACCTTTGTGCAACGTATGTAGCTTTTTAAACTATCTCATATAAAGTGTCAAGGCAAATATGTAGCTGACTAGGTTTTGCATCACCCTCTTTTTATATGATTTCGTTTAGGAATGGAGAATGCCCCTGCCCAAACTACTACAAAATTATCTTTTTTTTTGTTTTATACAAGAACCTCTATAATAGAGTGTGATGTAAGATTTTATCATCTCTTTATCACGGAACCCAAAGCCAGATATGGCCAAGCTTATGACAAGTTCAATTAGAAATTTGTGATGGATATACTAAAGCATATGTAATTCCTAACTCTTTGGTGTAATTAGAATATGACTTGTATGGTTGGACCAAGACTTGGGATTATGTTTAATGGCATCTATCTATAGTTGATTGAAGTAGCCAGGGATCTTAGGTAGGTATGTTTACTCTTGCCATGCCTTTTAACAATTGTGTCTAAGCATCTCTCATGTCTTATTCAGTACCAGCTTGAGCAAGCTACCCTAATTGGGTTCAAGATTCGTACTTCCTCCTCTATAATAACAAGCCTTTTGTATGCTAATGACATCATGATTTATGCATCAATAACTTGTGTCATAGTGAGGACCATTCAGTATATTATGGAGTAGAATTAGCATCACGCAGGTCAATTGATGAAGCTCAGCAAATCTAAAGTATTTTAAACAAGGGGATAACATGCAAGCAAAGGAAGATGATAATGAGAAAATTACATTTACATGAAGTTGCTCAATTGAAATATCTAGGCACACCAATTGTAGTAAAAAAATTATAAGAAAATGACTTCAATTTCACTATTAATCATGTTGAAAATTCCATCATGTTGGATGATTAGGTCTATCAATGGTGGGTCATATTGTCATGATAAACTAAATGTTTGATGCTATTCCTTTGTAATACTTAGCTCATTCACAAATTTTGAGTGGCACTGTTGCAAGGTTAAAAAAACTGATGAGCCATTACCTATGAAGTAGTTCAAATGTTTGTAGCATAATACATTATGCTTACTGGGAAATGAAAACTCTTCCTTGGTACTGTGAGGGTCTCAAAATTTGGAGTTTGTCAACTTGATAGTTAGCATTGATTGTAAAACATTAATGGGAGCTTGTGGCTCTAAAAATATTTTTATAGGTTCAATCTATGAGATCCAAGCACTTTATGACAAGCAATACCTTCTATATGTCATACAGTGCATCACATACATGCAAATTAGATAATAACTTTGTTTCATTCTTCTTAGATAATTGGCTTGGCATCCTTCCTCTTGGTTCATGGCTAGCCTATGTTATCATGGAGATAGTCCATCAAATACTTGCAATGGAGTTAGCTAAGGAGCACGAGTGTGGTATCATATTAAAATTAAAAAATTATTTGTGCTTGATTTGGTATTTTTGATTAAATATTCCCTTTAAGGTAAGTCAAATGAAAGCGATGTTTTGTGCTTAAAGTCAATTGAGGATAAGGTGATGGAATCAAAGACCATTTATAACAGCATTCATACGAGCAATAATTCTACTAAGAAGGAGGTTGTGTATGTTTGGAAAGTGAACGTGCAACCTCAAGTTATTGCCTTCTTGTGGAGATTAATGTTAAATCTGCCTCCTTACTCTTGGCTTTGTGCAAGATGTATTGAGATGTTAGAGCTTTTTTGTGGGCTT
This sequence comes from Vanilla planifolia, assembly GCA_023846275.1. Classification (NCBI taxonomy): domain Eukaryota; kingdom Viridiplantae; phylum Streptophyta; class Magnoliopsida; order Asparagales; family Orchidaceae; genus Vanilla; species Vanilla planifolia. Next base: position 133,238 of record JAIUJO010000304.1, on the reverse strand, counting down.
GCAATGGGACTGAAGATTTTTAATATTGTTTCTGAGTGTCATAGTTCAAAAGAAATCTAGTCCAGTAGCTTCACAAAAGTCTATTTCATGCTTGACGGGGTCAACAATAGGGATGTTACTTCATTAATTGAGCTTCTTAACTTCATGTCTATGATTGTGTAAATGGATAGTAGTTCTTATATGATTAATTTCACTTTTTTGGCATTATTTCACCTTTGGCTTAATATGAACTTGCAAACAAATGTAGTTAAGGTTCTCAAATTAGCTACATTCCAAAGAAATATTCTAATTGCTACCATTACTACTACCTGTTTCAACTCTTCAACTTTTTTCTAGTGAGAGCTCTAATATCCTCTACAGGAAATTTCTTTCCTCTTATTGGACTCCCCTTTCAATGAGTTGGGTTAATATCAATCGTAATACAGGTGTGCAAGATGACCTCATCACCAAAATTGCTATAATTATTTGGAAAGACATGAGAATTGTTAGTTTAAAAGATATGGAACTCCTTAGAATGTTACTTCTTAATGTCTAGACATTAGTAATAAAATCAACCTCTACTACAACCAAACTAGTAGCTCTTCTCCAAAGAAAATAGAAGTACCAACCATACGGCTATTACATATGTTTAGGGTATGTAATCTCTCAAACTATCCCACATAAGTGCAAGGCAATAAAGCTACAAATTAGGTTACTTATCACACACTTTTGTGTGATTTTAGTTGGATATGGGGATGCCCCTTCTCAAATAGCTTCAACTTTGTCTTTTTGCTGAATTTATTTATGAAACTTCTTAAGGAGGGCATGATATAGGCTTTCCCCATTACTTTATCAAGGAAGCCAAAGAGGATTGCTTCTTATTAGATTGTGACATAGTTGTGCATGACGACTTCATTGCTGGAATTGACATTATTATTGGGATGACATGTCTTGAACTATTGCTATTATAATAATTATTTTTATTTCAAGTTTAGCTTTTGTCATGGAGACTATTACTATTCTTGAAGTAGTGGAACTTCTTAATGTTTTTGGAATTGTGATTGAATTATATTTTGCCATAATAATTATTATTGTGAACCTATTGCATTTGTCTATAGAAAACAATTGTTCCTACCATTATGTTATTGTATATGTTTAGAGTATGAAGTCCTTAAAACTGTCCCACATAAAGTGCTAATGAAATATTAATTTGGACTGGGTCACCCTGCACATACTCTTGTTTGATTTTGTTTGGGACACGAGAATGCCCCTTCCTAAAGTACTTCAACTATCATTTATTTAATTATATGTATGAACCTTTTTCAAGAGAGTATGATGTGAGATTCAATCATTACTTTATCAAGGAACTCGAAAGGATATCCGTACTTAACAATGAGGGGAATGCCTATATCTATGAAAGATTGGATAGTGCTTTCATGAATATTGATGGTATATAAGCCTTCCTGAGTATTACAAGAACACATCTTCCTCGCATTGGCTCAAATCACTGTCTAATACTTATACAATTTAAATAATCCTTATTGGGTAAAACTGGTAAAAGAACCTAGTCTAAAAACATCTTGTTATCCTTTCCATAATCAATTAATGTTACGTATCCAACTTGGGGAATGACTTTTAAAGGTAACACTATAAATAACTTATACTCTAAATTTAGCAAAGCTTTATCAGCATTGAAGAAATGGAGTGAAGCAAAGCTTGGTATTATCCTTAATAAGAATTAGTAATTAGAATCAGAATCTAAGATCTTCAACATAAGGAATTTAAGAATGGCTTAATTGAGCTAGAATGTAATCGTTTGGCACAACGTATTGCTTTCTATCAAATGTCATGGCTTTAGAAGGAACATGGTGGTGGAAGCATGCCAAGCTTCATTGGGCCAACAATGGAAATTAGAACACATGCTTTTTCCAGGTAGCAACTACTTCGACATCTTGGAGCACCTATATCCATCAGATTAAAAATCAAAGTGAGAAATTGGTGGCATCCAAAATTGTTATTAAAGACATTCTTATGTAGCATTTTAGTAAGAAATGGTTTAGTCATGGGCAATATGAGCCTCCTTTATGTCTATTAAGAAAGATAAACCTTCAAGCATGGATGGCATATCTATAGAGTTTGAGCACTATTATTGAAATATTACGCAGGTGGATGTTATTGTAGTTGTAAAACAATTCTTGTTTAAAAGTTGTTTGCTAAAAGATGGAAAGACATGCTAGTTATTGTTATTCGAAAAATATATGGTGCTGTAAAAACTGAATAATTTAGATTGATTAGTCTATGTAATATGATATACAAGGTTGTGTCTAATATCTTTGTAATTAGAATGAAGGTGGTGCTTCCTTGTTTCACTACAAGGCAGCAAGTGGCTTTTGTGACTAGTCATATTATATCGAATTACATGCTTTTGGCACAGTAGATGATAACCAATAAGAACTCATCTACTTCTAAAGAGGGGCTCATGGAGTTGAAGCTAGAAATAAATCAGGCAAATTATAAGGTAATCTAGAATTTTTTATTGACATGTAAAATCAATTAAGGTTTCTAAATATTTTGTGTGATTGGGTGGAGGTGTGTATCATGACACCTAAGTTTAGGATTTTATTAAGTAGGATCCTCCTCCCATGGATTGAAATGGCTAAGGAAGGTGCTGTATGGTTTTATTGTTGATGACATTGGCGATGGAAGGAGGGGAAAGGATGGTTCTAAATGAGATAATGTTGGCAAAGTTCGGTTCTAATAGGCATTGATAGCTCACTAGGAGGTAATTTTGGGTGCCTTAGTTTTTTGTTTCTATTCCAAAGAATTCTGACATAGAGCTATAATTCATCATCCTCTAAGTTCATAGTGACATGCAAAGATCTATGGTGGGAACTAAATTCTAAGAGATTGCAAAAAAATCAAAGGGCATCTTGGTGCAATTATCTTCATTAGGGACAGTTGATGATGACATTTAAAACAAGTCAGTGAAACTTCTAAGCCTAATGGCCCTAAAGTGAACATTTCAAATCTAGGTATTATCATTGCAGTCTGAGCTCTGGTGAACATTGGTAGTTGAATTTAGGGAAGAAGAGGGAAGATTGTTGTGCTATTGATGACGGCATCACTATCAAATGAGCCTTGATCTGACAAGAATTTGCCTGACAAAGAGATGGTGCTTCTTTAGGGCTACATGATGCATTAATAGTAAAATTGCATAGGGAATCAGAGATGCTACTAGATTAGGAAAAATTGAATCTACAAGATAATGAACTTGATGTAAATGAACCTACTTGAAAATGTATTGCATCATAGAAGAAGTCTCTCTATCCTAAAGGTGCTACGGAGGTAATTTATGTTGTTGCATATAAAGTGCTTGTGACAATGCTATAGTTTTCAAAGAAGAAAACTATTGGTTGATAAACATAAATCACATAGCCTAGCTAAGGTCAACTTTAATGAATATCTTACAGGAAGGAGAATGAACATTTTTAATATTACTTTGATGAGAGGTTCCTCCATTATCTACTCATAGAGAAGAAGGAATTTAGATAATAAGATACTTGCACCAAAGGATACCTCATTTATAATTAATCATGAAATACATCTATTAGATAAGGCATTTGAAGGACATATTTTGTACCACTAGTTTGACCTATTTGGTATAGTGTATGGTAGTTATTTAACATTTCAATGTCTAGCCAAAATATTTCAGTATAGGTAAGTCATTTGGGAGTTTTTCCAATCTTGGACTTAACAACTGGGTGTTTCAGTATGCAGTTTAATCCAACTATAGGAGATTATCTTTTGTTTGGAAGACTGTGATAGGTTACTAGCTTAGCATTGGAGTTAGACATGTGGACACTTGAATTTAAACCCAACTCTTTGGTTATCATGTGTGCTCTAATCTAGATTCATTTTTAATACTCATACTTGTGCATTGGGGTAGAGAATATATTACATATTACTAAAGCTATTAAGGATACTTTTTAGATTGATGAGTAGATGATAAACATCCAAAGGTCATCCTTTGCCAAGGTTTTTGTTAAAATTGACCATTCAAAACTTCTTAGAGTAGAAATGTGGATTAATGACCTTAGGATAAGTCTTTGTAGTGGTTTGAGTATATAAGAGACTATCCACTATTTACTTCATGTGTGACAAGGTGGGCCATTCTTTGGATCATGTACACCTAATGTGTTGGTACACACTATAACTATAATTGAGAGCTATTATCCTTTAAATGAAGGACCTAGTTAGGATAACCATGCGGGGTTGTTTCAAAATAGTAGGGAATAAAAGATCATAATGAGAAGAGAGAAAAACAAGAGTGAAGGGCTAGAAGAAGTAAAGATATAAGCAAGTACGAGGCTAGAAAGCAATTCAAATATGAAGATATGATGTAAGTAATGCATAGGAGCAGGTCCTACACTAGGCAAGATGGGTATAACGAAAGTACACTCAAGGCTAAAGTTCTTTGTGCTTAAGATAACCCCACAAGAGGGAGGGGTGAATTGTGGTAAATAAAGTTTTGTGATTTTCTTTTAATTTTTTGGTTTAAATTAAAACTTGAGTCTTTTAAGAAAGAATAGTACACAAAAGATTTTTAATGTGGTTCGAGTCAAAATCGAGCATACATCCACCCCCAATCGGTGTTGGGAAAAACCACTAAAATCAGCAAATTACAGGTGCCCTAAGTGATTATGAAAAGAAATTCATGAAAAATAATTCATAAATAATTTAAAAAAATCAAACACCAATGTCTATATGTTTCATCAATAATGCTTGGCCCAAAAATAAAAATTAAAAAATTATTAAACTTATAACATTTTCAAATATTAATACTACTAACTTGTCACATCATTTCAAAATTTGAACATATCAAATTCAAGAAAAATAAAGAGATATTCAAGTATAAAGATTTTGGTGCATGCCTTCAATTTCGTTGAAGCTGTCTATCACTCCAAGAGTCTTGAAGACCACTATTTTAGACATTTTAAAGTTAATGGATTGATTTAATTTAATATTAATAATTTCACTTAAAGCAAGCCTAAATGATATATAAACATTTATGCTTGACTCATCAAACACAAGAGTGTAACAAAGGCTGAATGGGTATTGAAGCAGAATATTCAAGGAGAGGATTAACCTTTCACTAATAAAAAGAATATCCATCAACTAGAAGGGGAGTAACAAAATGTCTTATCCATTCTTCACATATACATGTGCAAAAATCAAAGATGTAGGTGACACTCTCATGCATTTAAAAACTGTCCATTGGCAATCCCACCAAGAATCTAAGAAAAGTGAAAAGGTACTATGGAATGAATTTTGGTAAGAGAATTAGAACAAAAAAGAATAAAGGTTAGGAGAACTCTTGATTAATTTGGAAAATAAATAAAAACAAATAATGGTGGCATGGAATTCTAATACAAGTTTTGGTAAAGCATTGAGTGACAAGTCCATTTTTCTAGAAGGTACCATATGGGTAGGCTTTTGTTTAGATCACTTGGGAAAATATTTAGGAATCCCTATGGTTTTACCCTAAGGTGAAAAAGGATTAATGCAACTAGTAGGAACAAAGAGGTTGTTTGGACTAACTCATTAGAGCTAGTTGAATGGAGGCTACATGTCACAAGTTGTGGGTGTAATGAATACCTTGCATTTGTTCTCTTCTGCTAGTTAATGATCATGCGAAGCTTGATTATCACTATAATTGTGAGGAGTGGGGAAGAAAGATTGATTTTGTAATGGATATTGTTATGAATAGCTTTGCAAATATTTTCTTTGTCTGGAGCACAGACAAGTTTCGTACATACAAAAGTGAGGAAGTGCAATTCTTTGTGTTGTTCATGGTGGAGGTTAGTTTGAAAAAAATACAAACCAATGTGGATGTCAAGGTACTTTGGCAAAATAATTACTGAAGAAAGGTTTGTTTTCTCTTTGTATTGCTATTGCATATATTGTTATAATCAATCCATGTATTGCAACAATACTAAGGTGCTCTCATAGCCATGGAAAAAAGTCATTGGGAAAATTATTAAGCATGGTACTATGCTACATCAGCTCATGGAAAAAATAATATGATAATAGTTAGAAGGTAAAACATCTTTAGGTTTTGGTGAGCTATTTCCCCTATTTAGTCCTTTTTTGTAGAAAATTGTTGTTTTGTATCAATTACTAAAACATGTGACCACTAAAATTTGTGGTTTCTTGGCAATGAGAGATAGCTTCAAAAGAACGTATCTGATGAATTCTGTTAGAATATTCTTAAGTGTTAGAGTTCTTTGCTCAACCTATACTCATGGCTATGAAAGTAAGGTGGAAGAGTACGTTATCAAAGGAATTATCTTCTTTGGTGATAACACTATCCTACATGGTACAATCAGGGCAGCAAAATGTGGAAGATGATTTGTTTTGGAGGAGCTCAACATAGTATGTAGAAATTGCTGCTAGAAAAAAGTTGCTTTACTTTTTTGACAGTTGCAAGAAATACAGCTCTAGTAATGGCTATCTTTAGTTTCTCACCATCACTTGCTAGCAACCTTGGATAACTTCTGTATGCATTAACCACTTTGAATGGCAATATAGGAAGACTATAAATAGTTTTAGCAAAGATGTGGTGGCTACAAATTATGTAGTCTTCAAAAAGGAGTGGAGAGCCCTATTCATCTCTTATGTACAAAAAGCTAGTGCTATATTAATATTCATTTTGAAAAGTGACCTGTAGGTGAGTTAGTTATAAACATCATCTATGTTTGAGAGGTTTAGTCTAGAGACCAAGTGAGTTGTAGTTTGTCAATACTATTACATCAGCAACCCTTGTTTGCTCCAATTGGACTTACTGTTGTGTAAGGAGAGAAGTAAATTACTTTCTTAGATGTCATTATGTGGTTTTCAGTTGGAATTTAAATTCTTTTCCAAGTGAGAATTTGGACTACTATGTAATTATATACAAGGATGAGTGCAACTATAAATATCAAGTTGTTATTGTTGGAAACAATCTTATATGTTATTGTTACATTCTTAGGAAAGGGAAAATTTTGCACTCCAACATGCCCTTTTGGTGCAATCTTAGTGTACAACAAGTCTGTATGTTGCTTTCTTGGGTAGTGGCTATGGGTGGTTTCTACACTAGATTGTTTTCCTTGCATTACTTGATTACTATTATGATGAGGCAAGTTATTTGCTTTTTTTGGTTGGCAGTGGAGATGCCAATATTATGTTAGGTTATAATTTTATTGATAATCAATTTTCAAAACTGACTCTATGATGACATTCTTTATCCATATTTTGTGGTCAATTTCATGTATTGACTTAGCACTATGTGTTATTGTGGAATTGTTGTTCCTATTAAAAGCAAATGTGGCATGGATAGGGTGCATAGATAGGGAAACTATTAAGCCCTAAGCCAAAGTTTTTTTTGATAATAAATTATGATCATATTTGTAGTGTGGAACTTCTAAGGGATTAAATTTGCTAAATTGCATAGTTACTTATAGCATTTGATAAGGAACAATAAGGTCTTTGAAGTTCCCCCTTTGGAAACTTATGTGAAGGCTTTTAACTGGCATCAAACGGATCAGCTTTTGGGTAGAAACTAGAATTAATTTGTTCAACATTTGACTAGGCTATCTAAGGGCATTGTAGTATTATTATAGAATTAGGTGAAGCATAAGATTTTTGATCACTCCTCATACCTATTTACTATCAAGGTGAGATTTTGAAAATAAAGAGATTTACAATGTTATGTTGTGTAGGCATCAAAAGACTATATAAACCACTGATGAACATGGGACCAAATTAAACATACTACTAAGTTTTGTGGACCATTACTTGTAGGAGATTTTGATGCCATCATGATTTAGATCTGAATAATCTTTTTTTATTGGAAATTAGTTCACTTAGTGTAATAGTAAAGAGGGTAATGCTTGTATCTATAAAAGATCAATTAAAACTTTTATGAGTATTGATGGAATGCAAGTGTTCTCGAGCAATTGTATTATGCACGTCCCTTGCATCGGTTCAGATCACTTCCTATTACACAATGTTTAGACAATCATTATCAGGCAAAAAAAACTAGTTACTCTTTCCATAGTCAACTAATGTAGTGATTGTAGCTTGAAAAAGGATTATTAAAGAAAAATTTATTAAGAATTTGTCCCCTAAATTTAGTAGAACATTGTTAGCACTAAAGAAATGTTATCTGACAAAACTTGATGACATCCTTGAATAGCCCTACAATTTGAAATAGGAAATTTAAGACCTTTAACTTAAGGAATCTATGGGTAGCGTAATTAAGTGAGAACAAGGTCTTTTGGCATAGTGTATTTCTTTTTATTAGACTATAATGGCTTTGGAAGAACCATGGTGGTGAAAGTGTGTCAAGCTTAACTAGGCCACCCTTGAGGATTGACACATTTCTTCCAAGTAGCAACTACCTTTATTATGAAGAGCAACCAGTCATGTGCAATATGGTCCCTTTCCACCCTTGTAGCCTATGAGAACTATTAATAGGGAATATGCAACTAAACTTATGGCTCCAATCAATGATGATGAGCTCAGATCTATGATGATTTCCATAAAAGGAAATAAATCCCCTAATGTGGATAGTATCTCAACATAATTTGGCTCTATTATTGGAAGGTAAACAGAAGGAAATAATTATAATGGTGAAAATTTTCTTTAAGATAGCTTTTTGCAAAAACATTCTAAAGACACATATAGCATACTCATCCATAAAGTTCAAAGGGCACCTAAACCTAAAAAAGTCAAGCTCATTAGCATCTAGAATGTGATTTATAAAGTAGTGGTAAAACTTTTGGTGACAAAACTGAAGGTGGTGCTTCTTGTTATCATTACAAAGGAGCAAGTTTCTTTCGTGCTAAGCCATGTTATATCTGATAATTTTTTCTTTGCATAAAAAATGGCTACTAATTTGCATCTATCTACTTTTGAAAATGGTTTGATGGTATTTATATTAGATATGGACTAGGCTTATGATGAGGTAAACTAGAAAGTTATGCTGCAAATGCTTAAGCACTTAAGTTTTTTAGACTATTTGGTGTTATTAGATTAAGGCTTGTATCGCTTCACTAAGATTTGAGATTATTTTTAATTGTATCTATTTATGATGGATTAAAGCAATTCGGTGTCAGAGGTAGGGATGTCCTCTCTCATAATACCTCTTTACTATTGTATCTAAGTATCTCTCATAGCTTATTTACTACCAACTTGATCATTTTTTCTTGATTGGTTTCAGGATTTGCCCTTCTTCTCTGTGATTACACACCTTGTATACATTGATGAATATATGATTTATATACTTACAACTTATTCTATAATGAGAAACATTCATGATATAATGGATTAGTATGGCCATTTATTAGGTTAGATAGTGAATCTAAAGAAATATAGAGTGTTATTGTGATGGGATTATGTGTAAGCATAAGAAGATGATTATGGGAAAACTACATAAGCATCAAGTCACTCAACTTAAATATCTAAACATACCAATTACAATAACCAAACATCAAAAAAAAAACCTCAATTTCACTATCAATCATGTTGAAAATTGTGTCAAGATAGATGATTAGGTCACTATCGATGACAAGCAATATTTTCATGATTATCTCGATGTTAGCTAATATTCTTACTTCTTTTTTTTTCCTACACATTAACTCTGAGTGACACTATTGTAGAGTAAGAGAAATTATTGTGACATTACTTATGGAGCTATTCAAATTGCAATAACACAATACACTATACTTGTTGGGTAATAGTAACTCTTCTTAAGGAATGTGTGGGTCTTGGAGTTCATAGTTCGTCAATTTAGTAGTTAGCATTGATTACAAAACATTGCTGACAAGATATGCCTGAAGAAGACTATTTATGGTTTCAATCAATCAGATCAAAATACTTTATAAAAAATAATACCTTTCTTATGCCTCGTGTAGCATCACATATGCATAAGTTACTCAATATTGTAAACCACAATCAATATGATGTGACAGATTGTTGTAACTTTGTTTATTTTTTTTTTTGGATATTTGCTTAGCATACTTCCAATTGCTACTTATAAAAGCTATCTTAACATGGACGCAAAACATTTGACTTTTGAAGTGAAGCTGGTTAGGGTACATGGTGTGTGGGATCACAAAAACATATTGAAGTTATTCACACTTAATTTAATATTTAAAATTTTGCATTCTCCTAGGTCTAAATCGAAAGAAATGGTTGTGTTATGTTTCCAATTGAATTAGAATATAGTATTAGACTCAAAAAGTATATACAATAGCATGAATACAACCATAATCCTTTAAGGAGGGAGGTCTTGAGGATTTGGAAAGTCCAAGTGTATCCTCTGGTAAATAGTGTCTTGTTGGGATTAACATTAAAATTATATCCTACCAGCACCTAGCATTGTGCAAAATGGACTTTCGACAACTGATTTTTTTCCTTGGGGATGTCTACCAATATGATATGTCAAATTATTCTTGGGAGTGCCTTATTGTGAAAGAACTCTAGTAACTCATTAATGATTTTCGTGTGCTAAGTGGGATTAACTGTAGGGATGTCACTTCCTTTTTTGAGTTGCTTAATTAGATGGGTATGAATATGTGGGTGGCTTAGTGTCTCATGTAGTCAAATGTGCTACTTTATCTTTATTACACATTTGGTGTAGTATGAGTTTGTACGCACATGCAAAAATAGTATTCGATTCTATTACACATCAAAGGAACATTCACATTGTTGTGGCTGCTTGCTACAACTATTCAATAACATTTTGTATAAACTTGTGTGGCCTTGATGGGCTATTTGTTACCTCTTATTAGACTCCCTTAGTTGATTGGATTTAGTTCAATTGGGATGTAGATGTGTATGATGACTTGAATGTTGGAATTTATATTGTTGCATAGGATGACATGACTATATCTATTACTATTGTCGGTGAAACTTTGGTTCCATGTTTAGGTTTATCCATGGGTATTATTGTTATTCTCAAAACAATGGAACTTCTAAGAACACTACTTAATATTAAGGGAGCATTGATTGAATTAGATTCAACTATAGCCATTATTATAGTTAAGAAGTTCCTTTTGTCAACATTAAATACTAGTTCTTGTCATAGTAGGATTTCATGTCTTGGATATGAAGTCCTTAAAATTGTCTCGCATAAACTGTCAAGGCAATAGTACTAGAGATAGGTTTGCCCATCATGCACCTTTATATGATTTTGATTAAGGTCAGTGGATGCCCCTTCTTAGACTACTTCAAATTTATCTTTTTAATAATTTTATGTAGGAACCTCTAAATTAGTATTATGTAGGCTATGGTAATTACATTACCAAGGATCCCAAATACTTTTGTTTCTGATAAGCTATTGGCTAAGTCCAAAGAGCAACATTTGCCAATCAATAGTTAGCATTATTTATGGTTGAGATAAGGATATTATCTCATCATCTTTGAGCCAAAAATTTCATTCTTTATTAATGAAAAAATCCTTAGCAAACTCTTGTATAGTTGTTTCATCCCTAATAAATCAATGAATTTCACCTCTGATTTTGAAATGCGAATGCCTATGACTTTGATCCTAAGGGCTAGCACAATATGATCAAAATCTTGTGATGTTATCCCATGCTAATATATGCAAAGCATAAGCTTGCTCTGAGCATTCTAATTTCTTATTAGTAAAGACGTTGAAGGGATGATTGGGTCAGCTAAGGACAAACTATAGCATGAAAAAAAGGATTAAGGTGGGTAGTGTGCACCAAAAGGTGTACTGACCAACCTAAATCAAGGTCTAACAATAAGATTTTTAACTAGAACATAAATATATGCTATTGAATGTGGCGTTACCATGATTGTTGATAGTTGAATTTCATTCTAATGGATCCTTATTAAGGGTTTTAGATTGCACTAATTTCAATTACTAGACTCCTAGAGCTTGGTATTGCTATTTATTTTCACTACCTAATGCAAGGATTAGATAATTTGTACTATTATTGCCTTTCTTTGAATTGGCAGTCATCTCTTAGGATCCCTCTCCAAAATTGAACCCTAATTCTGTGTCTCTATTCACCACCATAGTAGACACTTATCCTATGTTGAAAGTTAATAAGGAAAAAAATCTGGATGATTCATCACCAAAATATGGTTGTGTGATCTATCATGTCATCATGAATCATCAAGGAATTAGTTGAAATCCTCCATCAACCATTTACATAATAAATGCATCTCGTCCAAAAGTTTGCTGTTGGTGCACATATTAGCTCTAAAATTATTGTGATTTTCAGAGTAGCATGTAACACAAAACAATCATTAACTGATTTAATGAACAGTTCATAGTTTTATAGTCTAAAATTATTTATACTTATACATGCATGGCTTAATCTTTTATAAAAGTATATGAATACTAGTAGGATCAACAAGGTACCATTACAAAGATAACACACCAGGTGGCACCTTATGTCATATTTGACATGTTCAAGATGTGTGGCGATACCCTACAAGGAGCAACAAAGGCTCCCATGTTAGGATACCATCCCTCAAGTTTGGAAATGTTGCTTCTCAATAATAGAATTCCTCAACAATAACCCTCATACTAAAGAATGAAGACTAAAACGAGTGAATTCGAAGACTGTGCCAACATGAGAGTAGAGATGATTGCATATTCAATAGCATTATGTAACACCAACAATTCCAAAATAGGAAAAGTGTGATGTCATTGAAACAATTGAATGGAACATACACATCTAATAGAAAAATATGCAAAATATGAACTTCCTCCTTGGAAATTTTTGATTACATGACAAAGCTCTACACATAATAATTGACTACACAAGAGTTAGCCAAGTGATAGGAAGTAGCACTATAAAAACATCTATTGTGCAAAAGTGGTCTCCAGCAAATCCAATCCAATTTGCTCAAGGAGCTTCAAAGATATGCAAAAAAAGCACAAAGGACCTATTCATGATGAATGCCTTAGCAAGCACTCGCACGGCATGACAAGAAGAAAGCCCTACAAAATGGGCATAGCCTTACAAATTATCCATAATGTCATGCACTAGTCAAATAGCCTTTAAAATGGTTAAAAGTTATTACACCTTCAAAATCAAAGATGATGGCATGACTTATGTAACTAGAAAATGTTTTTTCTAAGATATATGATCAGAAAGCAAGCAAACTATGTGCTCATAACTTGGCCAACCACAAAGAAACACCATGTTAATCATTTAAAAAGTTACAATTGCACAACTGAAAGGTCACACTTATCAGTGCTCTCAAGTCACACATATTGGAATACTGAACGTGGTGAGGCAAGACACCACATACGTCACCATGTAGAGGAAACAATACACACATCTAACACATGGTCAAGAGTAATTTGCACCACACCAAACAAAGCCCATAAAGGAAAGCATGGTGCGATAATTCAAAGTTAAACCATGTCAAGTCTCCATTAGAGTGACACCTCATTCATACATTTACAATCCTGAGTGATGACAATGGTGAAAAAGAGTTATTCATTGTAGGCACAAAATGCCACATGTGAAGAAATCCAACACATAGGCTAGAGGGATGCCATGAAGCATTGCAACAAGAAGGATAGAAATTGCAGATGGCAAGGACCTTGTCGAGTGCAAATGGTGCCACAAAAATTTCACAACAACATGAGTATGACCACACCTCATAATGCCCCAAACAAAGGGCTAAGAGTGGCACTTTGAACATGCACAACAACATCTCAAAAGGGCATAACAATATCCATGCACTAGCAACCTGCATCATTAAAAATAGAAAGAAAGTTATACTTTATGGGACACATACAAAGGATGCCATAGGGCATTAGCAAATTGAGTTCTTGCAAAGAGCATTGTTGCATGCAAGAAGTGTAGTAGTAGGCCAAGTGCTCCACCATACATGTAGCTATAATAGCAAGTGATTAGGGCCATAACCCAGCATGCACAAACCCTATCACATATTAGACCATCCAACTCCCTCTTTGCTATGAGCTGCACTACACCATGCATTGTCCCTTGCAAATTTCTCATTACAATAATTTTGCTAATGAAAAATGTATGTCTCCAACATCAACTTATCGTTGTACTAGTAGTTTGTAGTACAAACAATCCCAAAAAATGTTACAATTCATGGAGACAAAAAGTTGTGTGCAAAGGATCTAGCATGACTTATGTAGATGGCTTCCACATGTCAATATAGAGTTACAATAGACCCAGTACTCTATTGTGCATGCAACTATAACAATGCATGTCTTGGGCCAAAACAAAGCATGCATATATTATGTCATCCAATTTTCACTTCAGCATGGGTAGCACCATGCTACAAATTATCCCCTTGTAGATTAAGTATTACAATAGTTCTATTAAGGAAGAAGTGAAGCCTTTTAATAGAGCATCAGTTTTTAGATGTACTAGTAGCCCACAACACTAAAACTCTAAGGCCTCCCCAATCCTGTGCTTGATGTCGCAATTTAGGCATGGACTACCTATTGTGCACATGCATTATGGACTATCTAACATGTTTAGTAGTGAAACTTAACACGACCAAACCTTAGTCGATATTGCACCATCTAACATTTGCTTTGTAAGGGGCCACATATAGGTCCTTATAGATTACATATTGTGACAATTTTGTCAAGGTGGAAGTCAAGGATATGAATAAGGCATCACCTTCTCCATATACAAGTATCCCATGTTACTAAAAATCCCAAAAAGAAGTTACAAATCATGGCCTTATTAGTAGCACATAGAGGATGTCACAGGCCCCATGTTGATTGGTTGTCTCGTGTGTTAATAGTGGACTATTATATTTGACTAGAGATGAATCCCAGCATACAAAAATCCTTGCACATATTGCACTATCTAGCTTCTACATTGTTGAGGGCTACACCTAGACACACATTAACCTTTATAGATTATGGGTTGCAATAATTCTGTTAAGGATAAAGGTAATCTCCCAATAAGGCATCACTTTACCCATGCACTTGTTCTCTACAATGCTAAAAATCCTTAAAGAAACTGCCCTTTGGGGGCTCTAATAGCTGTGCACATTGGATGCAATAAGGAGCATGTTTATCGACTGTAGTGTGATGAATAGTGCATTGTTGGTGCTATAGCATACCCAGTGTTCTACCACATGCATAACTATAGCAACATGATTCTAAGACCTCAGCAAAGTAGCACAAACTCTAAAGCATATTGTATCATCAAACTACCACTTTATTGTAGGCTACACCAAGGGACACATTGCCCATTGTGGATCACAAATCGTGACAACTTTTCAAAGAAAAAGCCAAGGCTCCTTATAGGGCATCACCTTATCCAAGCGATAGCAACCCACAATGCTATAAATCTAAGAAAACATCACACTTTTTGGGCTCTACCAGCCACAGACATAAAATGCTACTAGGTATAAATAGACATGCTGCCAAGTGTGAACACAAAGTTGCAGTGTACATAGTTCTAAATAGTATGTGGCTAGGAGCACAACCCATGACACAAACCCAATGCATATTGCACCATCAAGCTTTTGCTTTGCTATAGGCCACATTGCATTACACATTTCCACTTGCTAATTACATATGGTAATAATTTACTCAAGGAAGAAGGAAAGTCTCCCAATAAATCATCATCCAATTAATGTGCCATGAACTCTAATAGTAAAAATTTAGAAAAAAGGTTACACTTTGCAAGCCTGAGCAGCCTCACATATGAAGTCATAAGCTGTATGAGTAGATTGTAGCCAAGCATATAATACATCATCAAACTTTTTCTTCACCATGGGACACACCTTGTTTGACATTATCCCCTATAGATTACATATTATGATAATTTTATCAAATAGAGAATCACCTTTTTCATACACCAGTAGACCATAACACCAAAAAAAATACACTTTGTAGGCTCCATCGATAGCATGCAAAGGATGTCAAAAGGCATTTGTGATTCATAGGTTGCATGCATGAGCAATAAAGATGATGCTTAGCATGCATAATCCCTAGTGCATATTCCACCATCCATGTTTTTGACCAAATATCGCATCATGTCACTCATTACATCTGCTAATTACATGTTGCAAAAAGTATGTCAAGGAGGAAGGCAAGACCCATAATAAGACATCACCTTGTCATTAAAAATAGCAAAAGAAGTTACACTTTTTGGGCCTCAATAGTTGCTTACATTTGTTGATGTAGGAAGGATGCAAACTAGCTATCACTCATGCAAATAGAGCACTACTGGTGCTGTAGCATGCCCAGTGCTCTATTGCATCCATAGTTGCAGTAATGCTATGCTAGGACCACAGGGAAGCTTGCAAGAATCATAATGCATATTCCACCATTTAACTTTCACTTCTCCATGGGCCACACCGCACCACACATTGCCCCTTGTTGATTGCATATTGTAACATTTACATAAATGAAAAAGGAAAGCCTCCAAAAAAGGCATTTCTTTATGAAAGTGATGGCCATCCACTATGAGAAAAAGCTAAGAAAAATTACACATTGCTATCCTCACTTACTACTCACATAGGATGCTACTGGGTATGTACATAATGTTAACTAGGTGCTTGCATGTTACTTTAGTAGGTGAAAGTTATCTACAATGCATGACAAGGGGCACAACCTAACAAGTAAATACTCTAGTGCATATTGCTCCATCTAATATCTACATTGTCACAAGATGCTTCGTGTGCACATTGTTGCATGGGGATTGCATATTATGACAATTTCATGAATGAGGAAGTCAAGTTTTGTAATAGTGTATCACCTTATCAATGAACTAGCTATTTGTAGAGTAAAAAATTCCATTAAAAGTTACACTTTATTGGCCTTACCAGTAGCTTACATTGGATGCCATTGGGGGCTACAAATTAGTCGCCACACATGTGAAAAATTTTCTATTGGATGCATGAATAGTGCACTATTATTTGCATGCACAATGTTGTTGTGTGCCAAGGGATCTTTTGTACACGTAGTTAGACATCACCTTGTGGATTACATATTGTGACAATTCTATCAATAAAGAAGGAAATTCCCTTAATAAGACATCACCTTATCCATGCACTAATAGCTTATAGTGCAAAAAATCCAAAAACATGTTACACTTTGTGTGCCCACTTACCTCATAGAAAGGATGCTACTGGATGCACATAGACTAGTTACCACACTTGTACTTTATGTTGTTGTGCATGTAGTTGTCTGCCATGCATGTAGCTGTAGCAACACATGGCTAGGGGTGTTGCACAGCATGCATAATTCCTAGAGCGTACGACACCATCCAACTTCTGCTTCATTGTAGGCTACACTATGCTGCACCTTGACCCTTGTAGATTGTATATTGTGATCATTCCTTCAAGGATGAAGGCAAGTCTCTCAACAGGGAATAGCCTCAAATTGTAAAATGATTCCAAAAAACAACATTTTCCAAAGTGCAGCATCTATAATTCCTTGATCAACATTCTTTATATTTGATATTAAGATTGCAAATTGTATATTGAAATAATTCCATCAAAGAAGAAGGCAAGTCTCCCAATAAAGCGGCTCCACATTAGTGCCTAAACAATAAAAGTGATAAATAGAGCAAAAAAGTGATACTTTTTGCCACACATGTAGATCCTCTATAGTACTACTTTAATAATGGGACCAAGAGAGCAAAATGTTTAAAGTCCATGTGATGTATTTGGGAGAATTTGCTATACTTCCTACACTAACTTCCAAGATGGGTAATGTGAGGCATTTGAACTTTACACGTAGGAAGGCCTCTAAGGGGTGTCACATGAAGCACACAATACTACAAAAGGCATCAAGTGAAGCATCTCAATAAGTATCATAATAAGTATTGTAATAAATAAAGGAAGTGTAGTAAGTTGAGTAAGCAATCGACCAAGCAAGGGGTGTCATGAAACTTATATGATGTCTATGTTTTTGAGGGGATGTATCTACTACGAAAGGGTTGGACCATAGTTGATTGTGACAACAAGGCCACTCTGTCACTTACAATGCCAGATGGCAAATTTATGTTAATTTTAAGAATTATACCCACCATTCAAACTTAACAACCATATGGTATTTATGCCATCCAATTTTTTGGACAGTAGGTGGGCCCATGGCATTGTGCCTTTGGGGTGCAAAGCACTTTTTATTGGACAACATGTGAACAACAACCCTAGGCATTGTATCATATAATGCATTATGAGTTAAGGGTCCTCTTATAATTTATCGTTGCATTACCATCTCAGCCAAGCATGATGACAAATAGTAT
This sequence comes from Vanilla planifolia, assembly GCA_023846275.1. NCBI lineage: Eukaryota > Viridiplantae > Streptophyta > Magnoliopsida > Asparagales > Orchidaceae > Vanilla > Vanilla planifolia. The sequence goes on along the minus strand of JAIUJO010000304.1, from coordinate 114,978 downwards.
GAATCAATGGTTCCTCTTGTACTTGTTTGAATTACTATCATGACACATTCATTAGTAGGGTACGACTAACTTATCTCAAAAAAAATCTAAACCCAGCTTAGCTTCTTATTAGTGGGTCAACAGTCCAACACTTGGTGAATTCTACTTCTCAATGATATGAAGAGCAAACATTGAAGAATCGAAAAGTAATGTTGCTATGAATGCTTGGTTTGCATATGCCAACTATCCCTATGGAAACTTTGCTGACATCTCTACCTTCAAATTTTGAAAACCTAAATGATTTATAAGACACATGTTCATGGCTCATATTTGTACTAGATATCATAATCAAATGAGTTTTTACCATTTTATTCTAGATTTCTACTCTCATTGAGCTCATATTTGGACACCTACATTATCTTTTGGTAGAAGTGCAACTCCAACCAAAGTATCAGCATGGCAATGTCTTCTACCTAGATTGACATGCCAAGGTAAGACTTGTAGAGAAAAAGGATGCTTTAGGCCTTACCTCCATCTTATGAAATAAGTAAAATAACATTAAAAGTAACAGAATTTCAATTCCATTATCATGCTAACTCCAACGTAGGTTATGGCTCTTAAGTCATTTGATAAAGTTGGACTAGAGTGAAGCTTAATATTTTGCTTGATAATAAACAAGGACATTGGGAATCTCATAAATCCATTCATGCACGCCACTAATTAGATGAATAAGTATTTGGATACCTTAAGAGCATGATAGTTATTCTTGTCATTTAACGACACTTGGACAAATTTCTTCATTTTGAAAAGAAAAAAAGAAGAATTGGTAACTTTAAAACCCCTCGAAAGGGCATTGAACAGGTGAATCTTACATTGTGTAAACAATCAAAACATGCCTTGGAAATGAGATGATTTGCTCGTAAATGGTTGAAGTAGTTGAATAAGGGGATCACTATAACTACAACCCTTAATAGATTTACCAAAGAAGAAAATAATTTATTTGATATTATGGATGATTGGTTACGAAGGGGCCATTTTGTTTTTGGTAGGATGGTCCAACATATTGCTCTTTTCTTGTGCTTATTTTGCTCTAGGAGGTTGGTTCACAGGTACAACTTTTGTAAAATCATAGTATACCCATGGATTGGCCTGTTGTTATTTGGAAGGTTGTAATTTCTTAACTTCCACTATTTCTACTCCTGTGAATAGTTTAGGACATTCTTTGTTGCTACTATGGGGCCCTGAGGTACAACGAGATTTTACTCACTAGGGTCAATTAGGTGGTTTGTGGACTTTTGTTGCTCTCCATGGTGCTTTCGGTCTAATAGGTTTCATGTTACATCAATTCAAACTTGCTTGATCTGTCTAATTGCGACCTTATAATGCAATTGTATTTTCTACTCTAATTGCTGTTTTTGTTTTTGTATTCTTGATTTATCCATTAGGCCAATCTTGTTGGTTCTTTGCACCCAATTTTGGTGTAGTAGCTATATCTCGATTCATCCTCATTCAAAGAGAAAGATATCAAATATCTAGAATTTCTCTTTTTATCCTATACGGATGATCTGATCCGCAAGGACCATGATTTGAAATCGTTTGATCATCTTTCTCCGAGGAAGAAACAAAACAAAATCAACTTGAATTTGGGATAGCTATTTGAAATCTTAGGGACAGACTTGATTTGTTATCTCATGTCTGGTCTTCGTGAAAAAAGATTAATTGAGGGGTATAGTTTCTTCAAACAACAAGGAGCTGGGGCAACTATGTAATCCAATGATAATAATATTGAGCATTTTTCCTATCTCATCTCGAGAAACAAGTGGAGTATTTCTTTGCAGAATTGTGCTCAATTTCATATGTGGCAATTCTGTCAAGATCTCTTCATTAGTTGGGGAAAGCATCAGCATGAATTGGATTTTTTGAGGAACGTCTGAAGAGAGAATTTGATTAGGTTAGACAATGGTTGGTAAACAAGGATCAGTTTTTTAGTAAGGCACAGAATGTATTGTCAAATATTTAATATGATTCGATGAGATCTATTTTCGTTCGAGTAACGGATTCCAGCCAACGGAAAGGATCTTCTTCTGATCAATCCAGAGATCATTTTGATTATTTTACCTTCTAACATTTCTTTCTATTTGTTTTGTTGTATCTGGGTCAAATTAAATTTCAAAGATGCATAAAAAATGCCCTTCATATATTTGTCTTGCTCTCATTATATACGTATGATATGACCTCAAATTTAATGTGATTCGGTAAACAAAATATTGATTCCATCATTGCTATATTGATCGTTATAGGTCGAGGAATGGTAAGCCAAGGCAAGAATGGGATTGTTTTTTAAAATTTTTCAATAAAATAAAGAGGAAACTTTTGATTCATATGCTCCAGAATGAAAATGAGGGAATGTACACAATACCTGGATTTAGTCATATACAATTGGAGGGATTTTTGAGGTTCATTAATTAGGGCTTGATGGAAGAATTTAAGAAGTTTCCAATAATTGAAGGTAGAGATCTGAAATTGAATTTCAATTCCATGTAGAAACATGTCAATTGTTGGAGCCCTTGAACAAAGAAAGGGATGTGGTATGTGAATCACTTACATATTCTTCTAAATTATGTGTGCCCACAACAATAATTTGGAAAACCAGTAGAAAGATGCAAGAACAAACAATTTTTCTTGGAAACATCCTTATAATGAATTATTTTGGAACCTTTATAATAAATGGAATATGCCAAATTGTGATCAACCAGATATTGCAAAGTCCTGGCATTTACTATCGTTCAGAATTGGAACATAGCGAAATTCCTTGTTAGGTAAGTTCCGACCTGCACGAAAGGCATAACGATCTTCGCACTATCTCGAAGAGAGGCTCTGTGAAATAGACATCTGTGAAGATGTAGACTACTTACACCTGCACAGAAAGACCCCATGAAGCTTTACTATTTCTAGGGATTGACTTTGGGCCATTCCTGTGCAGCTTAGGTGGAGGGCGAAGAAGGCCCCCTTTCGGGGGCCATGAGTAATCAGTGAGACACCACTCTGGAAGAGTTAGGATTCTAACCTTGTGTCAGAACCAATGGGAAAAGGGAAAGTCTTTGGTAGGCAGTTTCTATGGGGCGTAGGCCTCCCCAAAGGTAATGGAAGCATGCAAAGGTTTCCTTGGGCATGAATTTGTAAACCTTCGATTTGCGAACAAAAATGTTGGCCTATTTCTACACCTGATATATCTTATAACCCTTTACGTGGTTTAAAGGAACATGGTATAACATTCAGATTGTCCTCTAATAGAAATCCAACTTCAACAAAGGAATTATTTTGATTCAACCATGTATTTATCAGTTTATCTATGTTCATAAATGAGTTTAGAAATAAAATTCATTAATGAATAATATGAAAAGCAAAGTAAATCAAATTTATATTTAGGATATTAAGAAATCACATAACATAAAAAAACATAAAGAAAAAAAATGAAAAAACTTAAAAATAATCCAAACAAAAATAGTAACCAATTAAATAAATTCATGGAGTTTGCCAAAAACGAACTAATCTTATTAAACCAATCTTCTTCTAAATTATAAGTCTAATTAGAAGTTCTTAATTAAAATAAAAGTTGTGTCTAAATTAAGAAATTATCTAATAATAAAATAAAACTTGACTTTTTTCGTTAAAGACCATTGTAATACTTTGTTTTAATTAAATAGTTTGATTCCTCATGTCCTTATAATTTTTTAGTTGATTGTTTGATGCTCAGGAAAGGCCATTCATAGGGGCTGCTTTGAATTTGTTTGACAACTGGCATGCATCGACTACTTTCCACTAATAGTTGATGTGTTCATTATTTGGACCCTTATGGCCAACCCTTCGAGATAGTCCTTTCCTAAAGAAATGGATCCACTTTGTCGTCCTCCCATGTCTACACTACTCTATCAACTGATGATTGTTTACCTTGGAGACTTGATGTGGATATGAGTATGACCAGGCATGGAAGGCACTTGAGCATTTGCATTTTTAAGGGTCACCGAAGAATCATCAAACAATGCCCAACATTTGATGCTCTTCCAGTCGATTGGCTCTACCTTTGGTTGGGCCATTTCCTTGATCGATAGGAAGCTAAGAAGAAAATGCAGCTCTTCCTATGCCCCACATTGGTATATTTGGACCACATGATGTTGCAATAAATTGTGACATCACAGCTTAAGAATTTTAACTAGAGCCCCCTTCAAAACTTTTGCCAAATGGCACTCTACAATGGGTTTCCCCAATCTCTAGGGATCGACCAACCCATGTGCAAGTGCCATTCATATGGAAGCTTTCAACACTTTGCCCTTGAAAGTTCTTGTTTAAATATTTCCTACTAACACAATGATTTACACCAACAAACATTCCACATGGGTTCACACTCTACACTTTGCAATGACCATTACACCATACACTAATAGCCAAATATGGGTCATATGCTTAATCAACATCTTTTTTGGGGCTAAATGATTTGACAAGTACGTTGTTACACACTCCTTAGTAGATTTCAACTTCTAAGACCACCATCCTATTATCTTAATTAACCAGCATATTTATGAGATCTGGTTAGTACATAGTGGGACACTAGAACCTGGCCTTCCATTCATTTTGTATTGCTAATCTTGCTTACCAAAAGTGGGCCACATGGATCTTATATCCCATTGATCAACTCATCAAAGAGGCTAAGCCTTCTTGCCTATTTAAAGTTTAAGAATAGATCAAGGGCATTGTGCCCCTGATGCCTCTAATCAATGGATTTAACTAATAAAACTACATCTGTGCCTCCAACTAACTTGATTGAAGCTTCAAACGGAACTAACCAATAGATGGTTGGATTAGCCTTTTGCCTCTTACCCAAGTCAGATGAGTAATTTGCATGTTAGTATCATTAAGGGCTTCCACTAGAGTTTACTCTTGTTTTGCCCCACTTAAGCATAGTTCATTATTTTTTAGGCCTCGATAGTTTTGCTCTCACTCAAACCACTCACAAAAGATCTATGTTGATCAGTGGCTCACCACATGAATGAGGATCCCACAAATTAGCTTCCTTGTGACTTTTGGGCTTATACACTCATGGACTTGGAAGCATGTAAAACTCTTTTATCTATGTTTTAAGATGTGTTGGATGAGGAGCCTACTGGCTATTACCAATGCATGTGATACCACCAAGGCTTGCTTCAATGAGACAAGCTTTGTGATAAAACATGAGGATGACTTCTCCATGGGTGATGTCTACTCGAGCTCTTACTTTTGAGATGGCCCAAGTCAATCTGCTCTTCGAGCTGTGCATCAAACTATCTGATAACTCTCTACATCTAGTCAAGCTACACCTTTGGGCCCCATTTGCTTCCTTCCTAACAATTTCATGCTCCCTTTGGCTCTCGTTTCAAAGTTCATTTCATCTTTCCTTTGTGGTACTTCATTATTAGTCCCTTGCAGTTATTTAGTCGTACATTTACCACCAATTTTGGTTGCATTCCCAAATGACCTAACCAATTGGTAGCTCTTCATGTAGCAATAGGGTACAAGCTATGTTGTATTATTGACCCCTAGGCATCGTACTTTTTTTATGATAATAAACCTTAAATATTTCTGATGAATTTCCTTAAGTGAAATTTCAAATTTTAGATTGCCAATGCTTATGTTCATAATAGAAGTTGAAAAAGATAAGCAAAGGTGAAATCTCATGAAGACCATCTAGGTTGGAGTGGCAAACCATGAAAGGATATATTTTGAATTTAACTACAAGAATTTTAATTTTACTTAAACTATAAATTTATGCTCAATTGAAATAGTCATTATAAGGCACACTAATTTAAAATTAATCATTTAAAATAATAATTTAGGTTTCTAATATTTTTAATCTATCTTGGCCATCATTTTAACTTAATCATATCATTGAAAATATTGCAAAATTTATGTTGTAATAGTATTAATTGATAAGTAAAATAATTTTAAATGTATCGATCTTATAAACAAGTTTGCTAAAGAACTTTTATGGGTTAAGACAATGAATCCAAAACACGTTTGACTTAGTAAGAAGTCAATAAGCCAATCCTAGACCAAAATGAATGTGTGTATCAAATTGGGTTATCACTCATTTATCTGTAAATCAAATATAATGCATCAGTGGTTGCACTAGTCATGACCACTTGGGTGAAACAGGATATAGCCAACCTTGAATATACTACGTCCGAGAATTACATAGCTTTAAAAAAAGCATCTTTTTTGGATTTGAAATGTGTAATAAAAGCAAAGTTTTTTTTTCATATGGTATGCTTTCGAGTTGTAGGAATAATCAGAGCTATTTAGTCATGCAATTTCATGATCAAATAATCTTGATCTCATTAGACTTTATACAATACCTAATTATATCCTCCATTTGATCATGCCATTTCATGATTGAAATGGTACTTATTTATTACATTTGTTAGATCTACATCTAGCCATTCGCTCAAGATTAAGATCTAATGGTTCTGTTCAAATCATATTTCTAAATAGCATAAGTTGGTTTTCATCCATCCGATAGTGCTGGTTTCGTGACCGAGTGGTTGTGAATGCTTCCAATCGAATGACTCATGCTCAAAGGCTCCTTTTGTCATTATTTTGAATTTTTAGAACTTTTAATTTAGTAATAAATTTTTAATTAAAATGATGTAAGTAGTCCATAGTTGTAAAGGGTAATTTGCTTATTTAATAAGTGCTTCTAGTCGTAAGAAAAATCTATAAGAAGGAAAATTTTTAAAAGAAAAGGATTATTGATTTTTTATATAATATAAAGAAAATTTTCAAGCTACAACATTGAATCTTAGTATACCAATTTCATTGTTGCTTGTATACACTACAACCTTCAGTCATCAAACTCAAACATTTGGCCCAAATCACTCAGTGTTAACTTTCTTTATTTGTAATTAATTTAATTAAAAAACCTTTATATTGTTAATCATGTCATCAGGCATAAGATTTTGTTTCAACTAATTTTTATTTTAAGTTGTCGAATATTTTTCATTTGTTGGCATTTTATTTTATTGTAACGCTGTAATGGGCGATTTCTTTTGTTTTATTATCAAGTTAGCGTTTACTAGGGTAGGCATAGGCTTGGTTTTTTGCTAAATTACCTAGAAACTACTGAAGTACATTTTTAATTTATGTTGATTTTTTATTTCATAATTTTTAATTAAAAATTACTATTAAAAGAAAATTTAACATGTTTTAAATTAAAATTAAAATTTAGTTAAGATTAGTTTTAGAGATTTGATAAAGTTAATTAAAAAATATTTTAAAACTATTTCTTAAAATACTTTTGTAAGAAATCAAAATGTTTATTTCTAGAAATTCACTTCTCTTCATATTGAACCACTTCAAGTCAAATGGGGCTCTCACCCTCTCTAGTGCCCCCTTTTATGAGATTGGATCCTGATCTGTCACTAAGGTTACCTCTCTAGATTACAATTCGTAATTCAAGCTGTTCAATTTCCACACTGGGCTAGTTTTATTTCACTCAATATTACTAAGGGAATCCTCGTATCTCCTTTACTTCATTATATTCTTAAACTTAGTGGGTAGACTCACCTAACATGGGGTCATTATTTCACATGGAGCATGGTGTTGGATTTATGAGAGGCATCTACTTATTGCATTACAACATCAATTCCAATTATGCAATGGCATAACACTCAGTGGGATCCATCTTTTATCATGTCAATAGCTAACCATCATTTAATGCTTCAACATGCCATGTTGTAGCATGGGGTATGATCACTGCCTCCAAATAAAGGGACCCAAACTAGTGATTCCATCCTTTCACAAGGATTAATAAGTCACATTGCACCCATGCAAGTTTGCCCTTAGCTTGTTTCCTTGGGTGCAACTTCCATTAAAAATGGAAGGTTAATAAGCTTCTACAATTCATAACAAATAAAATTTCATTATGTTCTTAATCAATGGAAGAGCCAAGATATCCATTGTTGAGAGTGGTTCAATGTTCGATTGCCAAGCCATGCTAGACCAGGTGATGCACGACAAACACATTGCCAACTTAACATTTTCTCTCCCTTGGAGAATAACCACACCCATAGGTTGTTATTTATCCTCCATATCATTAAGCTCCATGTTGAAGCAAGAGCATGAACAACAGAAGAATGATACATGGAATAGTCATTACACCATCACAGGTTGCATAGGTCACTTCATCATTCATGGCTCTTATCAATGATCCTTTCACAAGTTAACCAAAAGAAACCTTGTTATGATTTCTCTTTCCTTTGAATGGTAAGGTTCACTAATGGGCATTATGTATAAAGGATAGGTACATAGTCAATGTGAGATGAGGAGTCGCACTTACTGGAAATTCCTCATTGAAGACCAACACTTGCAATGATCTATTCCTACCATGATGAGCAAGTTGAATACAACATAGACTTGCTTACTTAGGCCTTTCAACCAAGGTAATGAAAAACTTGAATATAACATTGTGGTGTATGTGTGGCTCAGAACATCTAAAGGAATCATAGGCTTATTATTTCTTCAAACTTTTATGGCCTATGGGCCATAGTTTCTCTAAAAAGCTAGCCAAAAGTCTTGTAGCCTACATAGTTAGAAAACTAAGGTCTTATTTGTTAATAGAGTTAATTAGGAAATTGACTCCATCAACTAAGAATGACCATCACCACTACAAATAGAATCCAAAATGTGCTCTTAATTTGTCAATCCTTTCTAATTCTTAACTTAGTAAGGTTCGCTGTATCGAGTAAAATTAAGTCATAGGATCCACTTCTAGTGGTGCACTACCTTCAATTCCTTTAAGTTTTAGCTTTGCATCTGCACTATCTTAAGAATACAATGATTAAATCGATAGACTTTGAAAATTGTAAAGACTTTCAAAGACATTATGAATTATAGGTAGAGAAAGTTGTTGTTAAACAAAATTATAGACAGACAGAATTGTTGGTAGATGGAATTGTAGTCAGACGGTGGTGTAGGTGAATTCTTGAAAGTCTTATTTATGGGCCACATTCCTTATTATATGTGAACTTTGAAATAGACATAGCATCAATTTTTCTCTATGTACTCTGTGAAGTGTTGTGATTAATGATAGGCACAAAGTTTAAAAATATTATGAAAAAAATAAGTGACTTGATGTAATCAACCCTAACATGTGTGGCATGTGTAGAGGCTCTGATCCTCACAAGCAGAAATTTTGGTGATCTTGACATTATCCTCATAGTTAGTGCTCTGACATATTATAGATATGCTACTCAATGGATTGTAGGAAATTGTATGGATTATTCATTACATTTTCCTGAGTCAAATGAGTTCTACTGCAAAGAGAATTCATCTAAGGATGATGTTGGTGTATCTTCTGGGATGCAAGATGTATTAGTTATGAAATTAAACATGGCAACAAAGACAAGGAAGAAGTTAGAAAAGCTAAACATACTAGACAGTAAAGTGAAGCCAAAAGAGCATATGAAATTACGTACTTTATTAAAGGAGAATGTTATACATCCCAATGATATTTTTGTAACAGATTTATGAAAGTGCATTGAAAGTGTTTGGGTTAAGTGGCGATGGAGTAAAATTCTTGAAAAATAAGTAACCAGCATGTGGTCTAGTTGAGGTGAATTTTAGAGAAGTTCTTATAAGATGGAGAGTGAACAATGGTAATAATATTACCATTAGAGTTTTTGGCATTCTATCTCATGCATTGGGACACAGAGAGACTTTTGTGCATTGCCAAGGTCATGGGAGAGGCTATTTAAATTGATGATTGATGGTTGGATGACTGACATGTAAATATCATTCTTCATAAGAGTTTGTGTAAGTGTTGACCTATACATGCTGCTTAGAGTGGGTATGTGACTAAATGTGCCATTGGGTTGATCCTTTGAAAGGTTTTAGCAGAAGGGACTTCCCTTTATCTATTTCCCTTTTGGCAAAATGGGACATCGTCTGAGATATGTATGTCTAATAAGTAGGTTTATAATGCAGTTGCAGTAGAAAGTCTTTGTCTTATTTAGGTACGAGAGTTGGGGGGACAAGTGTGATGCAGGTGGAGATGGAAGCTAATTATCATAAGTAACAAGGTTTGGAACCTTGGATGGTTATGCAATCTAAAAAAAGGAAAGTGATTAGGACAACATAATAGAAGGACACAAATTGGTAATAAAGAGGATATGCAATTTTTGGAGATGTATTATGTGCAAAATTATTGAAGATATTATTGGTGGGAAAGATATAAATAATTAGCAAGTGAGGGATTTGCTATGCATCTAAGAAGATTGTGTAGTTATTTTTGAGAAATACCTTAATTGTATGGTCATGGAATTGTTTAGATTGAACTCTAATAATGGTGAAAGTTGCTTTAGTTTCCTAAAATTGATACATTATTTCTAATAGATTTCTTTAGAAGGAGGACCTCAAAAAGAAATTGGTATGTTTCCTTAAATGCAAATAATGACCAAGTGCTTTAGTCTTCTTTCTTGGGTTGTAACTATAGAATTTTGATTTGTTGTATTAATGTTGAGTACTTGGAGTTCACTTTGCCTAATAAGTAGAGGTTTTTTTATTACATTTATGGAGATGATCTGGTATGATAAAGTCAAAGCTTGACTATAGCTATAAGATGGCAACAAGCAACATGATGTTTGTACATGATATGGTGATTAATAGAAATGCAAATTTCTCAAGTGTTTGCAATAGATGTAGGATGCAAAATGGCAACAAAGAGGTCGATTAATTAATGGAGATATATACTATATACAATTGTCAGAGATATCATAAGAGCCATAAGCAATAGATGTTTAGTCATTGGAAGATTAGCTATGGATCTAAGAATCTTGTGTACAATAGTTTTTTAAAATAGGGGCAAATTAGGTGTAATGGTGTACTATATTTTAGATGCAATTTATTTGATGGCTAAGGAAATGCTTGGACAAAATTTTTAGATGAGTGATATCTTCTTCAAGTTCCTACAATCAGTACTTTGTTGTTAAGGAAGAAGTGGACATCTATAGGAGGACGAACTCAAATAGGAGTTGGAGTATTTGTTTAATTGTAAACAATAGTGAGATGCTTCACTACTATTAATATTTGAGGTCATAGTGTTGTTGTGAAAGCATAGTGCATCTAAAATGTAGACCTGACATGATTGGGAGTGCTATAGTGGTATGGATTTTCTCTAACTATAACTTTTTCAGCAAAAAATATATGGTCGCATTTGTAGTATGGAATTCAAGGGATTAGAGTGGCAAATCTAAGCTACTTACAACACTTGGTAAGGGAAAATAAGGTGTTTGTTGTTGACATGTTGGAAACTTGGGTACAGAAGGTTAATAGGTGCGAGGCAGATTGAAGTTTAAGCATGAATTACAACTACTTTATCCAACCTTTGACCACATTGTCAAGAAGTATTATTTTTTTATGAGGGCATTGGGTGGAGCTTGACTTTGTATAGTTATCTTCACAAGTGGTTATTATCTTGGTCTGATCTTTTAGCAATAATTGTTGGCAGTGTTCTGTGGCGTATACATCAAAATATTATAAGATTTTTCAGGTATCCTCAAACCACATTAGAGAATTTGCAAAGCATGGTGAAGCATTCATTATTGTAAGAGAATTTAAAGTACTGCTTGTAAAGAATAAGGAGGAAAATAATTTAATAGTTGGCATGCTGAATATGAGTTCTCTACTTTCATGTAAGATTTCGATTTGGCAAACTTGGTATTTAATGAGAATGGGTTCACTTTGGGTAATAATAAGGAGGACAGTCCACATATATGAAAGATTGGATAGAGCTCTCATGAATATTGATGGTATGCATGAACTATCGAGTACTACGATGAGACATCTTCCTCATATTGGCTTGAACTAAGCCTTTGTTATTTAGTTTAAACAACTATCTTTGAATAAAGTTGAGAGGAGAACCCAAACTTATGGCTAACATTTCCAAATTTTCTAATGTCAAGCAAGTAACTTCCAATATAGTTATTTTTGGAAACTCTATGGATGGTATATCCATTAAATTTAAAAAAAGCATTATCAATGTTAAGGAAATAGAGTGTAGCTAAACATTGTAATATTCTAAATATACCTTACTATTTGAATCAAGAGATCAAGAGGCTTCAACTTAAGGAATATTAGATCAGGTTAATTGAATAAAAACATGATCTTTTGGCACAACATGTTATCTTCTATGACAATGCTATGAATTTACAAGAAGCATGGTGGTAATAATAAGCCATGCTTCATTAAGCTAACCTTAGGGATCAGAACACGCTTTTTATTCATGCAAGGGCTACTTCTAAATATAGAAGCAATTATATACATTACCTTAAAAATATAGTAGGGAATTGGTTGCTTCACCAACTGAGATTAAAGATATAATTATATAGTTCTTTAACAAGAAGTGGCATATTTTTGGGAAATGTAATCCTCTCTTACTTTTCCAACCTTTAAGAGCTATCAATAGCACACAACTGATAGGTGTAATGGCTCTAATCAGTAATGATCAGTTCTAGAATGTTGTTATGTGTATCAGAAGAAATAAAGACCTTAGTATTGATGGCATCTCTATAGAGTTTGTGCATTGATATTGGAATATTACTTAGGCAGATATTGTCACTACTATGAAACAATTTTTTAAAGATAGTTTTATGCCCAAAAGGATTGAAAGACACATTGGTCATCCTAATTCTTAAAGTATAGGTGCTTTTAAACCTAAACAGTTTACACCTAAAGGTGTCCACTTTCATCATACCTTTTTACCATTAATCTAAGTATCTCTCTTGGCATATTAGGCACCAGTTAGAGCAAGGTCACTCGATTAACATTAGGATTTTCCTTTTCTCATTAATGGTTACACACTTTCTATATGTTGTTGAAATATTTATGTATGCACCTACAACTTATACTATAATAAAGGCCATTCAAGATGATAGGTAATATGGGCAACACTCTAGTTAGGTGGTAAATCTTAATAACCCAGATATTGTTTAACAAGAGAAAGGAATGCAAACGATGAAAGATGACAACATGAAAGTTAAATATTTGTCAAGCTACACAATTGAAATATTTAGACATACTTATAACAACAACTAAATTTCAAAATAAAAAGACTTTAAGTTTATAATTGATTGAGTTGGGAATTGTGTCAAGATGAAAGATTATGTCTCTTTCAAGGGTGAGGTGTATTGCAAAAATCAACTTGATGCATGCTGATATTCCTATGTTTTACTTAGTCTACTCTTTAGTTTCCAAAGGCATTCTACTCTTTAGCTTCCAAAGGCATTCTTAATGAGTTAGAGAACTTAATGCCTCAGTAATTATACAGTAGTTTGAATGTTTGCAACACTATGCATTATGCTTGTTGGAATTTGGTTACACTTCTTAAGAAGTGTGGAGTTCTTTGTTTTTGTAATTGGTTAGCCTGATTGGTAGCATTGATTACAAAGCATTTTAACCAGGTTATAGCTCAGGATAATGGTCTATGGGTTTAGGAATTTAGATTCAAGTATTGTGTGATAGACAGTAATTTCTATATGTCATATGTTGCGTTGCATACTTCTCTTGTTGCTCAATATTATGGTACCTTAGAAAATTGATAATATAGTTTGACAAATTATTGAGGGTAAGCAAGTCTCATTCTTCTTAAATAATTTGTTTGGCATTCTTCTTATTTTTTTTGTGGCCTACCTATATCAGCATGGAAGTGGAACAACAAATTCATGCAGCAAATCTTTTTAAGAAGCATGATTTGTAGGACAAAGATAAGGTAAAAAATTTATTTTAAAGTTGAGATGAGAAAAATTAAGGTAGTGTAATATATCCCAATGAAAGTTATGTAAATGTCAAACATTAGAAGATTTAGGATTTCATAGAAATATAACTTAGTCAAAGCAAAAAATTTTAAAAAATAAGATAAATTATTTAGAAAAGTTACATTGTAAGACATTAAGTAGAAAGTGTAAAATATTGTTCATCAACAAGTTAGATATAAATAAAAATGACTCACAACTCATGTGTAAACTATAAAAAATTTAATATTTAATATAATAAAATAAATATTTAATTTAAAATAACTCACTCAAATGAGTCCGACAGCATTTTTTAGTCTTCAATAAGTCTTGTTTGGAATTACAATGAATTTCTAATGTAAAAATAAAAATAATAATATGTTATTTTTTTAATATTAAGTAAATCTATAATAAATTTGTAATCAAATTTATTGAAGGAATTTAATATGACAAAATAAATGCTAAAGATTTCAAGAAATATGACAAATTACAAGTGAAAGTCACTTTTCAAGATTCTAAGATGATAAATGTAATGTTCTCAGTCATCAAAAAATAAAAAACTATTTAAAAATATAAAGTTGTTTATTTCATTTTTAATCAAGCTTAAATAGGAATTACCATAAATTACAAAATTAAATGAGCATAATAATAATTAGAGCTTTGTTGTAATCTAACCAGATCAAAAACAAATATTTAAAGAAATGGGCAAGAAAGTTGCAGCCAATGTTATTGAAGAAATCAAGTATAACATTTGTTGATCATATAAATAGATACAAATCCAAGGACTCATACATCATGTCAAAAAAATTTAAAATATAAAACTAAATATTTAATTGGATGGTGCTTGTTGAGTTAAATCTAATGACATACATTTTGTCTTAATCTCACCTCATTTGGAATTATTATTATTAATTAAAAAATTAAATATTTATAAATAATACTAAATTATTATTTTGAAATTATGCAAAGGTATTTAAAGTTAGAAAGAGATAATTTCACGTATCATATTATAAACTAATCAAATCAAGTGAAGAACACACAAGTCAAGATCTAAATATTCTCGTTCATATAACCAAACGAAAGTAAAACATTTAAAGAAATAAGGTGAGATTGAGAGTAGCATTTTCTATCCTCAAATTTTATACAGATTAAAATGTCTTGTAAAGTGTGTAAACATTCTTGAAAAAAATTTTAAAAAAATATAAAAATGAATTTTTAATATGAAAAAGCTATCAAGATGACTCCAATGACTTTTGTTATATCTTAATCAAACATCTTTTAGAAGAACTATGAATTATAAAAATAAATAAGCTTAAATAATTTAAAAAATATTATTTTAATATTAAGTAAATATGAAATAAATTTATAAAAATATCAATGTAAGTAATTTAATATAAATAAATCAAAGCAATTAATGTCACACGATGGGAGAGTTAGAGATTTATAGTAATCTAACCAAATGAAATTGAAAACTTTGATAGAATGAGATAAATTATACATTCCTAGATACCACATAGAAGTGTAATTTTCTTGATTATATAACTAAGTGCAAATTTATTTTGTCATAAAATTTGTTAAAACCCAAAAAAACATTTAGAATTATTAAAATAAATATTTATTCAAATGGAGTTCATCTAGTTGAGTCCAATGGCATTTGTTTCATTTTGATCTGACCTCATGTCAAATTAAAATGACTTTGAAGTAAAACTTAGTGTGCAAAACTCATAAGAAGCGAGTGAATATTAGTCTTAAAAGTAGTTTTTGTTATTTTCGAATATATTCTTTTCTTAAAAATAATTTTATGTACCTTTATTATATGTATATATTAATTTTAATATGAGAAAAAATAAAGATAAAAATTAAAATATGACACCATAATTTTAGGTGATTTATTTCAAATTAAAATCTATGTCCACCTAATTAAGGTCGAGAAAAATATCAGTAATAGAAAGTTACAACTTGTATAACTTAAGGTTTTTTCTTATATAGTTCACCTCCAAAAATACCAGCTTTTGTAGATTCAACTAAAACCTAAGATTTTTTAAGCTCAATCCCATCTCAATTTTTTTACTAAATTGAACCAAACTTGAGCTTTCGCAAATGCTAGGCAACACAAAAGAAAAAGAAGAATACAACAAGATAGAAAATATTTGATAACTTTGTTTAACTTCTTATACTTAATGATTACTAGAACAAGGCAAAATGAGCTTAAATTCAAGAAGAAAACTTAGAATTTGAAAGAATAAGAGTGTAAGGCTTATCTAAAAACTTTGATAATTTGAGAAGGAGAAGTCATAATTGTTGTCAATATAAATTGTGCCAGTAGACCATGGAATTGTGCTTTGTTGAGATTTCAAAGATTGATTCATATTCATTAGTTATTTCATGTACAATTGTTATGTATTTATCGAAAAAATTTTATTATAGCTGTCAGGAAGTGTGTGTAAACCTATTTCAAAAGCTACTTCCAAGTGGCATAAAAAGATCTTAAAATATTCGTCAAGGCGAATCTAATGAAGTTTATTTCCATGAACTCTCATTTACAATTTTTACTAATTACTAATATAAAAACTCCTAAAAAAATAAAAAATTGATAATGAAATATCATGTAAATATATTAAGGTAAAAAAGAGATAAATTAAAGTAAAGTAAAATAACCAAATAAAAGTGATATAATAGTTACATAAGAAGAGAATTAGAATTACATAGTGACATAATCAATTCAAAGTAAAACGTTTGAAGAGATTAGATAAATTGTATAAGAAATTGGCATTCGAAGATACTAAGCCTATCGAGTGTGACATCCATGATCAAATGATATACAAAAAGAAATGTGTTGTGAAGGAAGCCAAAATGTTAAAAATATATTTTAAAATATAAAGAATAATTATTTAATTTGATAGAGCTAGTGAAGATAAGTCCCTTAATATTTATTTCCTTTTGATTAGACCTAGTTTGGAATTACTATACATTTCTAAATTAAATATGCATAAAAAATAATAAATGATTATTTAATATTAATTATATAAAATGTAAACTTTAAATGAAATAAATTGAAGTAATGTGAAATAATCAATTTTAAGTGATATGATGGTCACACAATAAAAGGATTAGTGCTTTATATCGATCTAACAAAATCCATGTGAAACATTTGAAAAAAATGGGAAAAATAATACAAGAAAATTATATTCGAACATACTAAGAGGATCAAGTTTAAACTTTTTTATCATCTAATCTGGTCCAAATTTAAATATCTTATTAATTATGGCAAAACATCAGAAATTAGAATACTTAAAACTATTAAAATTAATATTTAAAAAAGTGCTAATTAAGATGAGTCTAACAACCTGTATATCATCTTGTTTAGACCATGTTTAGAAATACTAAGGATTTCTAAATAAAAAAGATTAAATTTATATAAATTAATATTTTAATATTGCATAAATAAATATTAAAGCTAAAATAAGATAAAGTAAAGCAATATATTATGACCAAATGAAATTGATGTAAATGTTACAATTGGGGGAATTAAAATTTTGTAGAAATATATACAAATTTAAACAAAAAATGTGAAGGAGATAATTTATTTAAGAAGATACATTCCAAGATACCAAGGAGATTAATCATAATATCATCAATAATCAAATTAGGTACAAATCAAAATGTTTCAAAAAGCATATGAAATCCCTAGAAAATAAAAAATATTTTAAAAAAAATTAAATTTTTAATTAGATAGAACTCATCGAAATGGGCCCCATACAGCTTTTTTTCTCCACAAAACCTAGTTTAGAATTACTATGAATTATGAAATTAAATATGCATAAATAATAATAAATTATTATTTTATTAATAAGTAAATAAATATTAAAGTTGAAATGAGATAAATTAAAGTAATGTGACATATCATTATGAAAGAAAAGTGAATGCCATACAATTTGAGAACTACAGCTTTGTAGTGACATGAACAACTCAAAATTAAAAAATGGTCATGAAATAAAAGAATTATAGTTTCATGATAAGATAACCAAATCATAGTAAAAATGTTTCAATAAACTAGATAAATTATACAACAAAGTTGAATTTTAAGATATTGATGCTATAGAATATAACATCCTTAATTACCGATTCAATTACGTATAAACATTTTTCATAAAACTTACACAAACCTTAGAAAATAATATTTTTAAAATATAAAAATGAATATTTAATTAGATAGAATTCATAAAGTTAATATCGAATGACATTTATTTTGTTTCGATTGGGCCTCATTTAGAATACTATGAATTAACAAGATAAACACTCATAAATAATAATAATGCATATTTTAATATAAAGTAAATATATATTAATACCAAAATATGATAAATTGAAACAATGTAACAAAATCAAACCAAGGTGATGTGGAGGTCACAATAGAGCACACGTATAGTTTCTTAAAGATATAATAAGATAAAAGAGACAAATTTGAAGAAAAATGAGATAAATTTTATTGCAAATTTACATTCGAAAGTAATAAGGAGCTCTAGTGTAAGACCATTGATTATGAAATCATCTATAAATTAAAACTTATGATAAAAAATGCAAAAATATTACAAAATAAAATAATTAAAAATGAAAAAATTGAGTATTTATTTTGGTAAAACTTGTCGCAACAAGTCAAACAAACTTTCTTTCATCTCCAACCGAACTACTACAAAAATACTATGAGTTACCAAGTTAAATAATAAAAATTAATAAATTAGCACTTTAAAATAAGTAAAAAAATACAATAAATCTAGAATGTGTTTGAAGTAAGAACTACAATATAAACAAATAAATGTTTTTTAATATTATGTAAATATATATTAAAACAAAAAGGAGATAATCTGGTGTAACAAAATATAACTAAATTAAACCGAAATAAATTTCACATGAGACAAGTTTTGAGTTACATATTGATATAACCAAATCAAGAGAAAAACAAAAGAAATGATTTAAATTACACAACAAAGTTACAATCCATGAGACTATGGAAATAAAATATAACTATATTATTCGTTAGCACAAGAATAAAATAAAATATGTCAAAAAAATATCAAAAACTTTGAAAATAAAATATTTAATTGAATCATGCTTTTAATGGTTTTCCAACAACGTTTGTTTTACCTAAATCATATCACGCTTAGAATTACAATGAATTACAAAAAAAATAAATATAAATAATAATAATAAATTATTATTTTCAATATTAAGGAACATATAATAAAATTAAAATGAGAAAGATTTAAGTAATGAAATACAACCAAATTATTGAGAAACGTTTGAGGAAAAGGGATAAATTGTGTAAAAAAGTTATATTCCAATTGACAAAGTAGATCACGTGCAACATTCATCATTGCCAAATAAGATATTAATTAAATTTTCTATAAAACTTACTAAATCCTCAAAAAATATAAAAAAACTTAAAAATAATATTTAATTTGATATAGCTGTATGAGATGATTCCAATAACTTTTTTTAGTCTCCATCAAATATCGTTTAAAAATTTTACAAAATAATATTATAAAAAATATATAAAATATATTATTATTTAATTATTAAGTAAATATATATTAAAGTTAAAATGAGATAAATTGACGAAATATAATACAATCAAATAAAAATGAAAACATTGAAAACATGAGATAAATAGTAGAAAAGTTACATTTCATGTTATTGAGAAGATAAGGGTAATACTTTGGATTGCTAAAATTAGATACATTGCAAAATGTCTCTTTATGCCAAAATATTAAAAATAATTATTTAAATATATAGAAATAAATGTTTAACTTGTTAGTGCACATATTGATAAACTTGATGATATTTGTTTAATTTTAGTTAGACTTTTCTTTTGGAGTTACTATGAATTACAAAACTAAATAAGCACATATAGTAATATATAATTATTTTAAATTTTAAAAATATTAAATATAAAATAATATTGGTTTAAATTATATAATATAAACAAATAAAAGTGATGTATAGGTCACATGAGAAGGGATTAGGTGTTACAAGATAATATAACCAAATAAAAGCAAAAATTTCAAAGAAATGAGATAAAGCTTTTGAAAGGGATTCCTTCCAAGGTAATAAAAACATGGAGTGTAACACTTTTGATTATTCAATTAGGTATAGAAATGGAACAAATCTCATAAAATGTGCAAAAACACTAAAAGCAAATTTTAAAAATTATGAAAATGGGTATTTAATTTTATAATACTCATTAGCATTTTACACTAGTGTTTGCTTTGTCTTTATTGACACTCATTTGGAATTACTTTGAATTACATAAGTAAATAAACATAAATAATGATAACTTATTAGTTTATAATTAAATAAACATATATTAAATTTGAAAGGAGATAAACTCAATCAATGAAAAATAACCAAGGCGAAGACATGTGAGGCTCAAACATGATGAGTTTGTGTTACAAAATAATATAACCAAAATGATGTACAAAATTTGAAGAAATGAGATAAATTAAATACAAAGATGCATTCCAAGATACTTTAGAGATCAACATAATCATCCTTAATAATCAAATTTGATACAAATTGAAATCCATATTAAACATGTTGGAATCTTAGAAAATAAACTATTTAAATTATAAAATTCTATAATAATTGGGTTGAGCATGTTAAGAAGAGTCCAATGATCTTTCTTTCCTCTCGACTGGACCTCATTTGGAGTTACTATGAATCACAAAAATAAATAAGCATAATTAATAGTAAATTATTTTTTTAATATTATACAAATATATATGAAAGTAAAACGAGAAGATTTGAAGTAATGTATTATATTAAATCAAAGCTATTAATTATTATATTATAGTAATTAGTGTTTTATAGTAATATAACCCAATCAAAGTAAAACATATGAAGTAAAGAGATAAATTTCTTTTGAAAGTTGTATCTCAAGATACTAAGGAGATTATGCATCGAATCTTAAATCATCAAATTTTGCATGAATTAACATATCTCATAAAGTATATACAAAATTAGATAACATTTAAAATTCCCAATATTCAAATCTTTATCAAAACTAAATCTCTCATAAAAAAGTGTGAAAACATAAAAAAATAGAAATATTCAAAAATATAAAAAAATGATGATTTAATTCAAATGTGCTCACAGAGTCATGTCCAACCAAAGTAAATGAACATAAGAAATAAAAAAAATTTACTATTAAGAAAATATATAATAAAGCTAAAATTAGATATATCAAAGAAATCTATATAAGTAATTAAAAGAATAGTAATAGCCACATGAGAGGAGAACTTAAGATACATAGTAATAAAGCAAAATTAAAGCAAAAAATTTGAAATATTGACATAAATTGACGAGAAACTTGCATTAACATATTGAGAAGATCAAATGTAACTTTCTCAATGATAAAATTAGCCATGAATCAAAATGTCTCTTAAAGAATGTTAAAATAAAAAAAAAACTATATAATAAAATAAAAATAAATATTAATTGGATAGTACTCATCATGACGAGAATAGCAATATTTGTTTAATCATAATTAGACCCTGTTTGAAATTATTACAAATTATAAAAATTAAGAAAGAAAAATAAAAAGAAATTATTATTTTATTATTATCTAAATTTATATTAAAGATAAATTGATGTAGATTGAGAAAATGTAAGCAATAAAATCAAAATGATATAAAGTTCACATGAGACGAGAGTTAGACTTTCTAAGTAAAAAAACCAAATCAAAGAGAATAATTTAAAGAAATGATATAAATTATACAAGAAAACTACTGCCCAAGGTACTTAGGAGATTGAGACTAACATTATCGACAATCAGATTATTTATAGATCTAAAAATTTGTAAAGCATGCCAGAACCCTAAAAACAAAAATATTTTAAAATAAAATGAATAAAAATTTATTTGATAGCGCTTGTCAATAAGATATAATGTTATTTATTTCATATTAATCGAAACGTATTTGGAATTACTACAAATTACCAAAGTTAATAAACAAAAATAATAAAAAATTATTTTTTTATACAAAATAAATATATAATGATATTAAAAAATGATAAATTGAAGTAATATGTTATAACAAAATAAAAACAATGTAATGGTGAGAGAAGTTGGGAAATATTATTTCATAGTAATGCAAGTAAATAAAAATAAAAATTATAGAAAATGAGATAAAATTTATGAGGAAACAACATTCCAAAATACTAAGATCAAATGTAATTTCCTCGATCATCAAGTTTGATACAATTAAAAATATCTCAAAAAGAAAGTCAAAATCATAAAATCTAAAATATTTAAATCTATAAATACAAGTAATTAGATAGAACTCAATTGGATGAGTCAAACAACACTTGTTTCCTCTCGATCTAACATCATTTGGAATTACTTTGAAATTTTTAATTAACAGAGAATAGATAATAATATATTTTTTTAATATTAATTCAAGATATATTAAAAATAAAAAATAGAGATATTGAAACAATTTAACATAACCAAATTAAAGTGATGTAAATATTATATGAGAGAATGTTTGGAGTGACATAGCAATAACCAATTCAAAGAAAAACATTTGAAAAATTGAGATAAACTTTATAGGAAAGTTGCACTCCAACGTCCAAGAAGATTGTGTGTACCATCCTTAATTTTCAAATCTTATACAAATCAAACTATCTCATCAAGCATACAAACCACTAGAATACAAAATATTGAAAAATATGGAAATAATGATTTAATTACATAGAGCTTGGTAAGGTATGTCCATTAACAACTAAAATTACTACAAATTAGAAAAAATAAATAATAATAATATGTTATTATTTCAATGTTATGTAAATATGTATAAAGCTAAAATGAGATAAATTAAATTAATATAATACATCAAAATCAAAATGAAGAAGGCCACATTGGAGTAGAATAAGAATTCCATAGTAATATGTCAAATGAAAGAAAAATTTTGAATAAATGAGATAAATTGTACTTGAAAGCTACATCCACAATTATTAAATCAAGTATTAATCAAAATATCTTATAAATCATGCTAAAATATAAAAAAAGTAATATTAAAAGATATAAAATATTTGAATAATTTGATATAGTTTATTTAGATGATTTTAATGATGTTTTATTCATTTACATTAATCGTCATCCAAAATACTACAACATTTTTAATCAAAAAAGTCTAAATAATAATAAACTTTTTTATATTAATTAGTTGTACATTAAAGAAAAATGAAAACATTTAAGAAATATAATACAACTAAATCACAAATAATTTAAATAAATAAGATAAATTATACTAGAAAAAAGCATTCCAAGATGTAAATGGGATGGTGTGTGACATTCTTTATCATCAAATCAAGTTTAAATTAAAATATCACATAAAGCCTACCAAAACCTTAGAAAATAAAATCTTTAATAATGTACAAATAAATATTTAATTCTATGCAGGTTATTTTGATGAGTTTAATGACATTTTTGTCATCTCAATCTAACCTTGTTAAGAAATATATATTACATACTCATCATTCCACATTTATACCTATCCAAAAAAGATCTATTCCATGATACTAAGGAGATCGAGTATAATATGTTCAATAATCAATCAAGTATGAATCAAAATATCTTGTAAAATAAGCTAAAATCCTAAAAAAATATTCAAAAATAAACAAATGAATATTTAAATAGATAAAGCTCCTTGAAATAATTTCAATATTATTTGTTTCACCTATGCAGAATAATGTCAAAATTTACTATGAATTACTTAATCAAATAAGCAAGTAAAAGAATAAAATAAATTTTTAATATTAATTAAATGTAAATTAAATCTAAAGTGAGATAAATTAAAAATAATATAATATAACTCTATCAAAGCTATATAATTATTACATGAGAGGAGATTTAGTGTTCCATAGTAATAAAACCAAATGAAATAAAGATTTTGAAAAATTTTAAAAATTATAACAAAAAATTGCATTCCAGATATTAAATAAAAAGAGTACAATATCCTTATTAATTATATCATGTATAAAATGAAATGACTCATGCCATGCAAAAATATTAGAAAATAAAATATTTTAAAATAATACAAATGAATATATAAATTGATATACCTAAATGATATGTGTTCAATAGACCTTTTTAACTTCTATTAAACAATTAGAATTATTACAACTTACAAAAATAAGAAAGCATAAATAATTCTTTTATCACGGAATAAATATATATTAAATTTAAGAAGGAGATAAATTCAAGAAACATAACATAACCAAATCATAGTAGAAAATTTGAAGAAATGCTATAAATTATATAGAAAAACAGCACTGCATGTCAATAAGAATATAGATTTTGACATTCTCGATCATCAAATTAGGTAAAAAAATTGTTATTAAAACATAGAAATATTAAGGAAACCAATAATTTAAAAATAATAAAAATAAATATTTAATTTGATAAAGTTCATTGCAACGAGTCTAACCATCGATATTTCATCTCGATTAGGCCTTGTTTTTAGTTACTATGAACTACTAAATTAAAGAAGGATAAATGATAATAAATTAATATTTTAATAATAAGTAATCATATAACAAATATGGAATGAGCTAAGTGTAAGTAATGTAATATAAAGAAACCAAAGCAATGTTAAGGTTACATGATAGGAGAAATAAAGCTTCATAATAACATAACCAATCTAACTAAATATTTTAAAAAAATGAGATAAATTGGATATAAAAGTTGAATTAAAAGTTACTAAGGAGATAAACTACAACATTCTTGATTATATAATCAAATAAGAATTAAATAATTCATAAAAAATACGAACAATCTTAAAAAATTATAAATATAAATACAAATATTAGTTTGGATAGAGCTCATTGAATTAAGTGCAATGATGTCTTTTTCATCTCAACCAAATTTGTATAGAATTACTATGAGTTATCAAAGTGAATAAGCATATTAATGTTATACAAGGATATATTAATATTGAAGTGAGATAAATTGATATAATGTAACATAACAAAATCAAATAGATGGAATGGTCACCTGAGTAGAAATTTAGAGTAACATACTAATATAATCAATTAAAAATAAAAGATATAAGAAATGTGATCAATTATATAAAGAAAAAAAATCAATTTTAGAACATTAAAGAGAATGAATGTAAAACTTTTGACTATCAAATTCAAGTATAAATAAATATATTTCAAAAAAACCCCAAGAAAAATATTAAAAACATAATTTAAAAAATGGAAATTTAACATGATAATGCTCATCAAGGATAATGCAACGATATTTGTTGCATCTAAATCAAACAATATTTGGAATTGCTATGAATTATTAATATAAATAATTATAAATAATAAAAAATATTATTTTAATATGAAGTAAATTTTTATTAAAACTAAAATAAAATATATTTATAGTTGATGTAATCAAATAAAGTATTATAAATGACAGATGCCACATGATTTGGAGTTATATTGTAACAAAACAATATCTGAGCAAAACGATTTGAAACAATGAGTTAAATTGTATTGTTGCACTCTAAGTATCTCAATCATAAATATAGGTATGAATCAAAATTTCTTGCATGGTAAAAAAATATTAAAATATAAGATATTAAAATAGAAAAAAATTAAAATTTAATTTGGAAGAACTCATTGAGATGAGTTCAACAAAGCTTATTTCATCTTGATTAGATCTCATTTAGAATTATTATAAATTAAAAAAATATATATAAACATAAAAGATAATAAAATATTATTCTAATATTAAGGAAATCTATTATAAAGTTTAAATGAGTTAATTTGAAGTATTGTAATAAAATAAAATCAAAGGAAAAGTTTTGAAGAAATCACATAATTATAAGTGAAAGTTCTATTTCATGATACCAAGGAAATCAAGTGTAATATTCTTCATCATCAAATTAAGTATAAATCAAGTGTCTTGAAAAACATAAAAAAATTTAAAATTTAGAAGAAAAATATTTCATTTGATAGAGCTTATGGAGATGAGTCCGACTATATTTTTTAAATCTCTATTTGACCTCACTTGCAATTACTATGAATGCAACTACAAATGATAATAAATTATTATTTCAATATTAATTAAAAATATATTAAATTATAATTATGATAAATTGAAGCAATATAAAATATTCAAATTAAAACAAAAAGATAAAAAAAATTAGATAAATTATACATAATATTGCATTCCAAGATATTAAAGCATTCTAAAACCTTTTAAAAAATACTTATAAAAATAAAAATAAATTTTAAACTTGATAGAGCTAATGATGACGACTTTTACAAGATTTTTTTATCTCTATCAAACCTAATATTAAATTATTGTGAATTACCAAATTAAATTAGCATAAATAATAAAATTTTTTTATCTTAACAGTAGGTCAATATATAATAATTTTGGAATTAGATAAATATAAGCAATTCAATATAGATAGATCAAAAGAATTTTAAGGTTGGACATGTGGAGAATTATAGATTTATAATAATTTAGATAAATAAAGCTAAAAAATTTTAAAAAAGAAAAAAATTGAAAGTACTATGAATTACTAAAGTAAAAATGAATATTAATAAATATATTAAAGCAAAAATAAGACAAATTCATATAATGTAATTTGACAAAAATCAAATCAATGTAATGGTTACATGAGTTGACATTTAGAGTTATATTTTAAAATAATGAAATGAAATTAAAAAGGTAGAAGAAATCAGATAAATTGAATAGAAAAGTTCCATTCCAAGAAAGTAAGGAGATCAAGTGTAATTTTTTTTAACATCAATAAAGGTATAAATTGAAATGCCTTGTAAAGCATGCCAAAACCAAAAACAAAATATAAAAATAAATATCAATTTAGTATATCTAGACAAGATGATTCCAGTGACATTTGTTGTCTGAGTAGAACCTCATTTGGAATTACATTGAATTACCAAAGTAAGTAGACCTTAATAACAATAATTTATTATTTTAATATTAAGTAAATTTATATTAAAGCTAAAATAAGATAAATTAGAGCGATGCAATATAACCAAATAAATTATTATAAAGGTTACACGAGACAAGATTTAAAGTATATAGTAATATAACAAAATTTGAGAACAAAATTTGAAAAATTGAGATAAATTGCATATGGAAGTTGTATTCGAAGAGAGCAAGGAGGTAGAGCTTGTCATTCTTGATCATCACAGGAATAAATAAAAATATTTTCAGGAAAGCTAAAATTTGTGGAAATAAAATATTTAAAAAATATATAAAAAAAAAATGTAATTAGATAGAGCTTATCAAGATGAGTCCAATATGATTATTTTATTTTGTTTAAACTTTATTTAGAATTATTATGAATTACAACTAATAAATAAGTTTAAAATTTAAGTAGTTATTATTTTATTATTAAGTAAATATATAATAACTTTAAATAAGATAAAGTAAAACAATATAATATATCCAAATTAAAGAAAAACCTATAAAGAAAAGAGGTAAAGTATGTGGGAAAGTTGCATTTTAAGATACTAAGGAGATCAAGTATTATATACTTAATAATCAAATGCGATGTGAATTTAATAAAAAAAGAATATTTAATTTGGCATAATTAGTTGAGAGGAGACTAAAGTCATTTTTTTAATCTACATTGGATATTTTTTTAATTACTACAAATCACAATTATAAAAATGACAAAATAATTACAAATTACCTTTTAAATGTTTTTAAATTTATACTAATGCTATAATGAGATATATTGAAGTAATATACCATTAACTCAATAAAATAATAAATTTTAAAAAAATGAAATAAATTATATAGGAAAGTTACATTCGAAGATAAAAAATGCTAGACTGTGAACTTCTTGATATATGACTCAAAATGACTCTTAAAGCTTACCAAATTAAAAAATGAATACTTAATTGAATAGGATTTTTTCCAAATAGATTGTCAATGTTTGTTTCATCTCAATTAGAATTAGTTTGAAACAACAATGAATTACTAAATTAAAAAGTATAAAAAATAATAAATTATTATTTTAATAATAAGTGAATTTATTGCAAACTAATTCTAAGTGAGGAGAATAATAGTTTCATAATAATATATCCAAATAAAGCAAGCAAATGCGAAGAAATGAGGCAAATTGCATGGAAAAATTTAATTCCAAGATACCAATGAGATTGAACAAAATATGTTAGATCATAAAATGAGATATGAATTGGAATATCTTGTAAAGAATGCCAAAACTATAAAAAAGTACTTTAAGAAAAAATAGAAATAAATATCTAATTTGTTGTAGCTCATCAGGATGAGTATAATAATATTTGTTACATCTTGATTAGAGCACATTTAGAATTATAATAAATTATTAAAAATTAACTAAGTAAAAATAAATAATAAATTTGTTTTTAAGTAATATGTAAATTTATATTAAAGTTGAAATGTTACAAATTTAAGAAACGCATATAGCCTAATAAGGAATTATAAAGGTGACACTAGAGGATATTTTGAGTTATAAAAGAATAAAACAAAACAAGGAAACATATTTGAATAAATTTGATGAATTACATTAGAAATTTGTATTTGAACAAACAAAAAAGAGGTAGACTGTAATATTCTTGATCATTAATATAGGTAAGAATTAAAATATCTCATAAAATGCATCAAAATTTTAAAAATATAATTTTTAAAAGAATGAATATTTTATGTCATAAATCTCGTTAAAGAAAGTCAAATGATGTTTATTTCATCTTAATCTAACATCAATTTGAAATACAATAAATAAAAAAAAAATAAGCAATATAAAAAAAATAAATTATTTTTTTAATATTAATTACAAATATAATTAAACAATAAAAACTACTAAAGTAAGATATGTAATATAGTGAAAACAAGTAAAACTTTTCGAGAAAATGATAAAAATTATATAAAAAAGTTGTATTCCATGATACAAAGGAGGTCAATGTAATATCCCTTTTTGTCACATCATGTATGAATCGAATAACTTGTAAAGTGCATCAAAACCTTAAAAAACTTAAAAATATATCAAAATAATATTTAATTTTGTAAACTTGTTTAGACTAGTCCAACTATATTTTTTATATATCCATTAGACCTCACTTGGACTTATTATAAATTACCAATATATAAAATATAAAACATAATAAATTATTACTTTAATATTGAGTAAAAGTCTTTTAAATTTGAAATGTGATAAATTGAAATAATATAATATAACCAAATAAATGCAAAAAACCTGAAGAATTTAATAAAATTATATAAGAATGTAGCACTCCAAGATATTAAGAAGAAAATGTGTGAAATTCTCTATTATCAAATCAAGTACTAGTTCAAATGTATCTTGAAGAATGCCAAAACCTTAGAAAAAATATTTAAAAAATTTAATATTAAAATTGATAGATCTCATCGTCATGACTCCAATAACATTTGTTTCATCTTTATGAAACCTAGTTTTGAATTATTATGAATTACTAAAGTTAGATTAAGTATAAATAATAATTATTATTATATTTGTAATAATGAAATATATAATAAATTTGATTTACAAATTAGAAGAATAATAGTTTCTTAGTAATTTATCAAATTGAACCTCAAATATCTAAAAACATGAGATAAATTATATAGGAAAATGTCATTCTATGTTAATAAGAATTTTGAGTGTAACATTCTTGAAAGTATAATAATGTACAAATTAAATGCCTAGTAAACATGCTGGAACCTTAAAAAAATTTAGAAATATAAAAACAATTATTTCCTTGGATAGAGCTTGTAGGGTCTAGTGAAACAACATTTGTTTTATCTCGATCGAACCTTGTTCGAAAAGTTAATTAATATGAAACAAATATGTATTAAAGTTAAAATAAGATAAATTGATGTAAAGTAATATATCCAAATCAAAATGATGTAAATGATAAATAATTGGAGATTTAGAGTAACTTTATATTATAATGAAATAAATGAAAAACTTTTGAAAAATGAGAAATATTTTATAAAAATATTTCATTCCAAGGTACCAAGGAGATTTATTGTAAGATTTATTATCGTCAAATTACTTACAATTAAAACTATCTTGCAAACCATGCATTTGGGTGTGCATGTGTGTGATGTGTGGGTGCATACATGCATGTGTGTGGGTGTTGTTATGCATGTGTGCTTTTATTTTTGTGTTATGTGCAAGCATGTGTATGTGTGTGCATAGTCCTAAGTACGTGTAGGTGTGCATGTGCTTTTGTGTTTGTGTATGAAGATGAGCATGTGGGCACGTTTATGTGGGTTTGTGTGTATGTACTTACTTGCATGCCTGAGTGTGTGCATGTTTGTTCTTGTGTTCATGTGTGTGTGTTTGCACGTGTATTTTTATTTATGCAGTTATGTGTGTTGTGCATCCATATGTGTGTGTGTGTGAATACATGTGTGTGTGTATGTATGTGTGTGTGCCTAAGTGTGTGCATGTGCCTGCATATGTGTGCATTATTATGTGAATGAGTGTAAGTGTTTTTGAATGTGTCTGTGTGTGCTTGGGTGTGCTTGTATGCGTGTGCTCATTTGTTCATGTGTGTGTAGATGCATATGTGTGTTTATTGGTACATGTGTGTGTAGATGAGTGGTTACATGCATGTGTGTGTGTGGTTATGTGCATGCACATGTTTAGCTCTGTGTGTGTATGAACATATGTTTTTGTGTGTGTGCTAAGTTGTGTTTGTCTTTGTGTGGCTGTGTGCTTATTTGTGTATGAGTGTCTGTGTGTGTGTGTATGTGCATGTGTGTGTATGTGTATACATGTGTGTGCAAGTGTGTTTGTTTATGTGAAAGTGATTATGCTTGTGTGTGTGCATGCTTGTGCATGTGTGTGTTCCTATACTTGCATGTGTGTTGCATGTGTTTGTGTGTGTGTGCTTGGCTTTGTCTGCATGATTATGTGTGCTTGTTTGTGCAAGTGCATTGCATGTGTGTGCATGTGTATGTTTATGTGTGAGTTTATTTATGGGTGCACATGTGTGCATGTTTGTACATGTATGCATGTGTGCATATGTGCACACACGTATTCATGTTTGCATGCATACTGTGTGCATGTGTATGCATTTACATTTGTGCATGTGTGTGGACATCTAAGTGCATGCATGCATATGTGTGTAAGTAGGTACACATGTGTGCATGTTTTTCTACAAAAGGGTGTTAATGTGTGTGTGTTTGTATGCATGTGTTTGTGTGGGTGCACATGTGTGCATGTTTATAAGTTCTTACATGTGTGGATGAGCATGTTTACATATACATGCTTGTGTCTGTGTGTATGCATGTTTGTAAGCATGTGTGTATGTGCATGGTTGTGTGCGCGTGTGTGTGAGTGTGTGGGTGTGTGCATGTGTGTGTATATGTGGGTGTATGTGTTTACGCACATGTGTATGTATGGGCATGTTTGTCATCATGTGTGCACATATGTGCATGTGTACATATGTCATTGTGTGTGTTTGCATATATGTGTGCATGTGTGTGCATGTTGGTGTGTAAGTATGCACATGGTCAAGTCTGTGTGTGTGTCTACGTGCATTTGTCTACATGTCCATCTATGCATATTTACACGAGTGTGAGTGAGCACACATGTTTTTCAATGTGTATATGTATGTGTGTGCATGCATGTACTTGTGTGTGTTTGTGTGTATGTTTTTGTTGGTATGTGTGTGTTTACATGTGGATGCAAGTGCATGTGTGTGTGTGTGCGTGTGCTTCTATCTACGTGTGTGTGTTTTAGAGTATGTTGGTGTGGATCTTTATGGGTTTGTGTTATCTTGTGTATGTGTGCTTGTTTGTGTGTATTAGAGCATGCATGTGTGCTTGTTCACATGCATTCATGTGCAAATGTGCATGCATCCATGTGTGTGTGTTTGCATATGTGTGTGTGTGTATATATATATATGTGTGTGTGTGTGTGTGCATGTAAGTGTGAGTGCATGTGTGTGTTTATTTGTACATGCATGGACATATGTGTGCTTTGTGTGAGTGTGTGCATGTGAGAAGGTGTGCTAGTGGGTGTGTGTATGAGTGCGTGAGTGTGTCGATGTGTTTGTGTTGTGTGCAAGTTTGTATACTTGGTTGTGTTTGTATGCATGTGTGTGAGCACGTTTGTGTCTGAGCAAGTATGTATGCATATGCATGTGTGTTTCTATGTGTCTGTGTGTTAGTGTAGGTGTGTGTCTCAGTGCATATAAGTTTGTGTGTGTGTTTATCCATCTGTATGTGTAGCTAGCTATACACGTGCATGAGTACATGTGTGTGTGTGTGTGTGTTCTTGTCATGTATGTGCATTTATATATGTGTGTGTGTGTGTGTGTGCATGTGTTCATAGGTTTTTTGTGTGTGAACCATGCATGCATGCATCTTTTTGTTTTTGTGTGTGTAGTTGTGTGTTTTGAGGAGTGTGTACGTGCAAGCATGCAAGGGTATATGCATGTGTATGGGCATTCACGAATGATTGCACATGTACACATGTGTGTTTGTGCGAGTGCAAGTGTGAGTGTTCGTGCGTGTGCTTGTTTATGTGTGTGTGCTTCTGTGTATGTGTGTGCATGTGTGCTTGTGAGTGTCTTTATGTGTGTCTATATACACACACATATGCATATGTGGGTGCATGTGTGCATGTATGTACGTGAGCATGCATGTGTGTGCATGTGTGAGTGCATATGCTCATGTGTATCCATCTGCATGAGTGTGTTTATATACATGTGTGCTCATGCATGTGTGTGCATGTGTATGTGCATACTTATGTGTGTGTGTGTGTCTTTGTATGCATGCATATGTGTGCATGATCATGTATGTGCTTGTTTGTCTATCCATGCATGTGTCTAAGCATGTTTGTGTGTGTGCTTGTGGTTGTGTGAGTGCATTTCTACATGCATGTGTGTGTGCATGGGGATTTAGTACATGTTTCTGTACATGTGTGCACACGTGTGAACTTGTGTGCATTTGTGTGTGCATGTGCATATGTGTGTGTGTATGTGCCAATGCATGTGCATAAGTGTTTGTGTGTCTATGGTGTATTTATGCACATATGTATATCTATGACTTTTATATCTCTATGTGTATGTGTGTGCGCATGTTCATGTTTATATGTGAGTGTCTACGTCAGGTTTTTATGTGTGTATATGTATGTGTGTATGTGATAACTGTATATGTGTGTATGTTTGTTTGTGTGTGCATGTGTGTATGTTTGTGTGTACATGTGTGTCATGTGTGTGAGTGCGTATGTGTGTTTTTTTGTGTATATATGTGTGCATCAGTGTGTTTTGAGTCATATTTGTGTTTGTTTGTGAGGATATGCGTGTTTGCATATGCATGCACATGCTTGTCTGATTATATATGTGTGTGCATATGTGGGCACTTGTACATGTATTTGTGAGTGTGTGCATGTGTATGTGTTGATGTGTTAATGTGCCCTTATGCATCTAAATATGTGTGTCAGCTTGATTGTCTGTCTGTATGAGTGTGGTTATATTTGTGGGTATGCATATGTGTGTGCATGCATGTATGCACATGTGTTTATATATGTTTCTAAGTGTATGTGTACTTATGTGTGTGCCTTTATCTATTTGTTTTTGTGCACTTTAGCATTTGTTGGCGTGTGTGTGCGAGTGTGAGTGTGGATGCATGTGTGTGTCTGTGCATGTCTATGTGTAGGTGTGGGCAAGTGCACAAGTGTGTGTGTATGTGTGTGAGTGTGCTTATGTGTCCTTGTGTATGTGTGGGTGCATGCATGTGTGCTTGTGTGTACATGTTCAATTCCTTTTGTTTGTGTTAGTATTTGTGTGTGTACATGTGTGCATATGTTAGTAGGTGTGTGTGTATATGTACATGCATAAGCTAGGTCATGTGTGTGTGGGCTCTGCATACTTGTGTGGGTGTGTGTATGTGTGTGCATGTGCCTGTATGCCTGTGTATGTGTGTATATGTTTATGCTTATATGTGTTTGTATGTGTGCATTTGCATACATGTGTTTGTATGTTCCAATGTGTGTGAGTGTGCATGCATGTTTATGCAAGTGGGTGCATGAGTGTGGCTGTGTGGATGCATATGCATGTGTGGCTATGCACATAAGTGTGTGTACGTCTATATATAGCTGTGTATCTACATGCATTTGTATGTGTGTAAGAATGTATATGTGTGTGTGTGTACTTGTGTGTGTATATGGGCTTATGTGTGTATGTGCACGCGATCAGATGTGTTTGTGGATGAGTTTTATATGAGGCTGCATTTTTTGTCATGTGTGTGTGCATGTGTGCATTTGTGTATGTCTGCATGTGTGTACATGCACACATATGCATGTGTGAAAGCACAGACATGTGTGCATGCATCTACATGTTTATATATGTAAGAGTGCGCATATGTGTCTATGTGTGCATATGCATGTTCATGTGTGTGTGCATGTGTGCATTCGTGTGTATGTGGCTTTGAGTACATGTGTATGTGCATGTGTGTGTGAGCATGTGTGTGTGGGTATGTTCTTATGCATGTGTGTTTGTGTTTTTCATAGTGACTATTTTTGCATGTGCCTTTGTGTGCACATGTGCAGGCGTGCATGTGTGTGTGCATGGTGTGTGTATATGCATGTGCGTGTGTGTAGGAGTATTTTTGTGTGTTTGAATGTATTCCTTTGTGTGTATACATATGTGGTTGTTTATTTGATTGCACATGCATGTATGCCTTCGTTTGTGTCTACAATGGTGTGCGTGTGTGTTTCCACATGTGTGGATGTGTTTCTACCTATGTGGGTGTGTTTGCATGTGCATGTGCCTTGTTTGTCTGTGAATAGTTGTGTGTGCATGCTTGCCTTTGCTTATTTGTATGTGTGCATGTGGGTATACATGTGTGTGCAAGTGTTGATATGAGTGCATAGGTGTGTTTGTATGCATGTGCATGTGTGTGTGTGTACATGTGGGTATATGCATGCATCTTTATGTAGGTTGTCCACATGTCCATAAACATGTATGCATGTGAGTGCATGTGTTCTCATGCACATATGCAAGTGAGTGTACATGTGCATGTGTGCGTGTGTTTGTGTGAGTGTGTGCATGTATGTGTATGTATGTATCTACACTAACACATGTGTGTATTTGTGTTGGTGCTAGTGTGTGTATGTGTGTGTATGTCAATTCCTATGTTGGGTACATACAAGTGTGTGTGCATGCATTTGCATGTCTATTTGTGTGTTTTGTTTTTGTTCTTGTGTGTGCACACGAGCATGTGTGCATGTAAAATGTGTGTCTAAGTGTGAACGTGTATGTTTGTTTGCATGCTTGTAACTATGTTTATGTGTGTGTGCTTATGTAGATATATGTGTATGTATGTGCATGTATACATGTGTGTGCTCATGTTTGTTCATATGTGTTTGTTTATGCATTTGTCGATGTGGGTGTGTGCTCTTGTACATTTGTAAGTGTGTGTATGTGTGTGCACGTGTGCATGAAAATGTGTGCTTGTGTGTGCATGTGCATGTGGGCACATTCATGTATAAGCATCTATGTTGTTTCTCTTATCTCTATGTATGAGTATGTGTGTCTATGTGTGTGATTCTGTCTATGTATGCATATGTGTGTATGCTTCTATAGATGTTTGTGTGCGTGCTTGTATGTGTGTTTGTGTTTTTGTGCATGTTTTTGTGAATGTTTCTATTTGTTTGTTTGCATATACATATTTGAGTGTGTGTAGCTACATGTGTTTGTGTGTGTGTGTGTGTGTCTATCTACTTGTGCTTTGTGTGTGTGGGTGTGTATGCACATGTACATGCTTTTATATTTGTTTGTGTGCACATGTGTGTGAATGTGTGCACATGTGCATGTGTGTTTAAATATGTATTAGTGCTTGAGTGTGCATTTATAATTGTGAATGCATGTTTGTGTGCATGCATGTACATGTGTGTGCAAGTACGTACATGTTCGTGCATGTGTGTTTGCATATTTGTGTTCCTATTTGTTCATGTAAGTGTGTGTGCTTTGGCTTGTGCATTTGTGTGTGTGCATGTGTATATGTGTTGGGGTGTATGTTTCTACATGACTGCACATGTTCATGTAAGTGGGTGTGTTTGAGCATGTTTGTGTGTGTGGAAGTGTGAGTGTTTATGTTTGTGTGAATTTGTTTGCATGTGTGTGTGTGTGTGTTTGCGTGTGTGTGCTTATATGTGTACATGTGGGTGTGTTCACATGGCTACATTCTTGCTCCCCTCTTAATATATGAAGTTCATATAATTATGCCACAAATTTGGGATATAATGAATTTTGTTATTTCATACATATCTTTACCCAATTCTACTATGCAACAAACGATAGAATAATAGAAAAATATTCAAACAAGGGTCCACGAATGATAATATTTGTGCATAATTTTTCTTTAAGCAACCAAGGCAACAATTATATCAATAAAAATTTATTATTACTATTCTATCCCTATTTAGTTTAATAACACGAATGATTTTGAACTTTGTTGCTCTCTTTATTTATTTATTTGATAATTCTTATAAAAACTTAATATAAAACAAGGTCATAAGATTAAAGATGTTTACAAGGACTTCTTCCCCATTTAAGTTCAAAAAGGTAAAATGGTATATAGAAGAACCATGGATATGCATCTATAAATTCTAAGAACTACACATGATTCCTAAATAGCAAACCACTTGTTATCAATTCTAATAATAAAGACTAAGATAATTCACTTATATAACTTAATTGCAACTTCAGCACAATGATATGGACTAATAACTATATATATCTCTAAAAACATTAAACAACATTCTAGTGTTTATCAAAAGAAATTATTTATTTAAGCCTAATTGTTGAATGTTTTAATAAAGAAATACTAAGGGCATATTTAACTAAAAACTCGTTAGCTCCGCCAAAAATTTGGCTTGTGCTCCTTTAAGTTCTAACACAGATTGTCACCTTTTGTAATCACCCAAAATGGTTAATCTGCCTAAAAATAACATAAGCTTGTGAAGGGTTCAAATATGTTACTTTCTGTAAAAAGAATCTTATATTGTTGCAAGCAATACTACGTTTCAAAATTCATCTACAAGATGGAATAATTAAATAAAACTTACACAAAATTCTTCTAATTTTTCAATAAATCTCAAGGTTTTACACACCATTAGTTGTGTCCTTAATTTTTAACAAAACATCAAACAACATTAAATATATAAACATTATATGTCACACTAAGCTCCAAGTTAAATTCTTTCTAATTCTATCTCTAGAACTCATTACTTACATCGTTGCAAAAAAGCATGTGCAGTTTCCCTATATGTCATCATTAGTTTGATAAAGTCTACTTGACTTTTAAGACACACAAATAGATTCATATTGCTTATATCAACAACAAAAAAAGTTAAAGTACAAGATCATCACTATCTTGTTATTCATTATAGAAAATAAAAGATATCTTACTCATGGCACTCTCATCCTCCAAATTCAACCTACACACAAAATTATTATCTATGTTATTTCTTAAATAGATATTAAATAAATTTAGGCAAGCTACAAAGAAGATTACAGCATTAATCTTAAAAATAAGGACCACACACATTTTGTAAGTGGGTAACATGCAAACTAACAATGCAATACTTGTCTTCATAGGTCTTAATTATGGAGAAACAACAATAAAACTATCTAAGTTTTAAATTTCTGATCAAAACTATCATGGGTTTAATAGTAGTACTATGTGATTGAGGTGCTTTTACAAATGTTTTTTTCACACATCTTCTCTTAAGAATCCATTCTTATTTATATTACTTAAAAATAGATGAATTTCCTAATTAACAAATCTTATGAAACATGCCCATAAATATCATAACAACTACAAACAACTTTGTATTTAACAAAAAAAATGAAAAGTATGTATATTAGCATTTTTTATTACGACATAGTTATATAATGAAGCAAGTTTATGAAAACATGAAATATAATAACTTCTATTACCATTCACATGCACATGTCAACTTTTCAATCTATATTTTTTTTGTCAAATGAGATGTAAGATTAGAATTTGTGTAAAAAAAGTTATTGCCACTATTCATTTCAGTAAATGATGGAGCATCTATGGCACATATAAATAGCAATAAGCATCAGAAATAGAAGCACATGAATGTATAAGAACAAACTTTGTTTCAAATTTATGTTTAGGTCAACCATGTAAGTTGATGTTGTGTTGTGTGACATGTAAAATACTTCAATTTCTTCATAACTTTATAACATTATATGCCAAAAAAATTATATGGTTATGATTGCTTCTTAAAATTATAACATATTTTGAGTGTTCCTTATTAACATCTTTGCCCCAGACCATACTATTAAATGAACTTTCGAGAAGTTGGCTAGTTCATTTAGAGATAATGTGTGTGTTTGGTAGGGAAGCAAGACATGTGCGATGGAGAAAGGTGTGGGCGGGGTTGGTAGGAGAGAAAGGTAGTTGGGTAGGTTGTTAGAAGCAACCTTTGTGATAAGCATTTCCCTCCATAATATTTCTATTCTATAGTGGACATGATGTATTTATGATAGAGAAATTGCTTTCATTGATTATCACGGATTGAGTTGATGCTTATTGAAATTTATTATTTTGTTATGCAATTTTACTTGGCTTTTGTGGCATGTAGATTTTGTGTGGTTGGCATGTACATTTTTGACTAGTAGCTTGCAAATTTTTTGTAACTAGTAATATATGTTGTTATGTTAGCCATCTTAAAATGAAATGGTTTCTAAATATACTAGTAAATTATATGGAAGAGAGTTGATGTTCATTAAGAGAAATATACAATTAGTGTGATGATTAGATTTGAGTTTTGTAACTTCTAATTATAAATTCAGACACGAGGAATGGAAAGTAGCTAGCCATGCACATCATTTGGTGTATTGGTTGTGTTCTTCCATGGATGTTTTTAAATAAATGGCTTTTTTTTGAAAAATGATGGACATGGTAATCCTTTAATCAAATCAATTAATTTGAAATAAGATGTTAGACAAAAGTTTGATGGTAGAAGCAGGCGAAGGGGCATAGTTATGTTTGATAACATAAATGAAGTGTAGTGTAGTCTACTATACGACTACAGAATCCTACCCCTAATTAGCACCATATGTAGCAACAAGTGCACATTTGAGTTTCTAGTAATAAAAACATTGAGATTTTTTATTCTACCACATGCCTGTTGGATAACCTTTTCTCTTTTAATACTATTCAAATAATTGATAACCACGTGTCCTACCTATTAATAATCCTTTTTAGTCATCACTCCCTAAATAGTACCATTTCCAAGTTTTAAATTGAGGGGTTTAGCTTATTTTTAATTAAAGTATAACAAGATCTATTGCTTCCTTTTCTTTTTATAAAGTTTTATCATAGATCCCATATAACTATTATATTCTTTTTATTAAATAGGTTTCACAAATCCTTTGCATGGAAAAAAAATATAAATAGTCATAATTAATTGAATATAATCTCATAATTCTTATTGAAATATATAAAACTTTTGTTCCTTTATAGCCAACGTTCATGGAGCATGCATTGCTAGAGATGAAGCATGAGAGGAGAGTTGTAGTTTCATAATAATGTAATAAAATAAGTGAAATTTAAAGAAATGAGATAAATTATAATAGAAAGTTACATTACAACGTACTAAATAGATTGGATGGAATGACTTCGATCATTAAATCAGGTATGAAGCATAATGTGTTATGAAACATTCCAAAATCTTAAAAAATAAATATTTTTAAAAACAAAAATGAACATTTAATTGGATAAAGCTTGCAAAAAAGTGTTGAATGACTTTGATTTCATTTCAATGACACAAAAATTTTAATTACTTAGTATTTCCAAATTAAATAAATAAATTGAATGATAAATTATTGCTTAAAAATTATGAAAAATAATATTATTGTTGAAATGAGATAATCTAAATTAATATAATATAATAAATGAAAACAATATAAAGGTAACATTAAAGATGAGTTTTGAGTTAAATAGTAATACAACCATATCGAAGTAAACACCTTGTTTAAGCTTACTTAGAAAGGTCCAGTGACATTTTTTTCGTCACTATCAAATCTCATTTGATTTTATAACAAAATTACCAAAAAATAGGCAAGCAAAATGATAAACTACATTTTTATTACATTTAATTATTAATTAAATAAACATAAGGTAATTTAACTAATATATCGTAGGAAAATGAATCCAATGAAATGGTCATAAGAGATTAGATTTAGAGTTACATTTTAACATAACTAAAACAAAGAGAAAAATTTGAAAAAGTCAAATAAAGTATACAAGAAAACTATATTCAAAGGTACTAAAAACAATGAGGGCAATGTCATTGATCATTAAATAAGTTACAAATCAAAATATCCTTGTAATAAGTTTAAAAAATATGGCTTTTCAAAAATAAATTTTCAATTACATAGTGCTCATAAAGAAAGGTTTAATGATGTTTGCTTTTTTTTGATTGGTTGTAAAATTCTAACATAAATAAGCCCAAATAATAATTGATTATTACCTTAATATGAAGTAAATACATAATAATTTTAAAATAAGATAAATTAATGCAATACAAAAAAACTAAATCAAAATTATGTCAATGTCAAATGAGAGTAGTATTAAATTTTCATTGTGTAGTATCCAATGTAATGGGAAAAATCAAAGGAAATAGGATAAATTATTACAGAAATTGTGTTCCATGTAATTACGAAGATTATGTGTAACATCAACGATTGTCTTATCATTTATCAATAAAACAGTTTCATAAAATATGCATTAACCCTACAAAATATAATATTCAAAAATATAAAAAATGAATATTTAATTAGGTAGATTTTTTTTAGATGAAAGTACTAACGTTCACTAAATTAAAACATATTTAGAATAACTACAAATTACTAATAGAATAACTATAATTAAAACTATCATTATTTTAATATCAATAAAATATATTTTAATGTTTAAATTTGATAAATTGAAGTATTATAATAAAATTAAAGCGATGTAATTATCACATAGGAGAAAAATTTGTGTTACCTAGTAATGTAATCAAATCAAAATAAAAATTTGAAGAAATGATATATATTGTACATTAATGTTGTAATCTAAGGTAATCATGAGGTCGAGTTTAGGAACTTGTTTACCAAAATAACAAGGAACTCAAATGGCTTCTAAAGTGCATAAAAATCTAATTAATAAAGATTCATTTGATTGAGCTTCTCAAGTTAGTCCATCGAAATTCTTTTCGTCTCGATAAGACCTTGATTGCAATTTTTTGTGAAATTGAAAGGTAAAGAAGGCTATGTTTAGGAAATTAATTTTAAATTTAATTTTAACAAATATATATATTAAAGATTAAATGCGCTAAAATAAATTAATACAAATTCACTAAATCAAATTGAAGGATTTGAATAAATGAGACAACTTGTCTAAGAAAGTTGTTTTCCAAGTTACTAAAGAGATAAGGTATGACATTCTTCATCATCAAATTAGCTACAAATTAAAATGCACTATAAAGTATATGAAAACACTAGAATATAAGATATTTTAAAATGAAATGAGTAAATATTTAATTTCATAATGTTTGTCGAGACAAATTAAAGCAATGTACTAAAAATTAATTAAATAAAAATTAAGTAACTTATATTAAAGAATAAATGAAAGAAACTAAGGTAATACAGTATAACCAAATCGAATTGATGTAAATGGCAAACAGAAGGAGAAATTGAGATTCTTGGTAATATGTCCAATTTAATGTATAAAATATGAACAAATGAGTTAAATTGTACATAATACTTCTAATCAAACATACTAAGGAGATCGATTATGACATCCTCAATCCTTAATCTTGGTATGCATCAAATTGTCATGCAAAGCTTGCCAAAACACTAAGAGATCATAAATTGAAGGCTAAATAATTCAATCGAGCAAGTTAAGATCAGGTAAAAGCAAACAAAAATAAATAATAATAAATTATTACTTTAATGTTAACTATATATATAATAAAGATTAATGAAGCAATGTAATGTAACAAAATTAAAGTATTATCGTGGTCCTTCCAAAGATGATTTATAGATACATAGACATATAGCCTAATTAAAAAAATTAATAAATGGGATATATCGTAGGAAAAGGTTGCATTCCATTTGCTAAAGTGTTTTATTGTAACAACCTCAATTATTGAATCAAGTATAAACTAAAATGATTCACAAAGCATGCTCATACTTTAAAAAATTAAAAAAAATCAAAATATATAAATTCATATTTAACTAGATTGTACTTTTCAAGAATGGTCTAATGATGTCATCTCAATTAGACCTTCTTTTGAATTAAGGTGAATTACCAAAATAACAAATGACAAATAATACTAAACTATTTTTTTTTATTTTTAAGTAAATATATATTATACTAGATATTAAATAAATTGAAGTAATTTAGTCAAACAAATTTAAAGTGATGGAAATGTCACAAGAGAGGAGATTTAGATATAAATGTCACACTAGAGGAGATTGTAGTTACATAGACTGTAACCCCGTAAAAGAAACATTTTGAAGAATTTACTTAAGTTAGATAAGAAATTTACATTCCCAATACTAAGGAGAATATGTATAATGTCCTCAATAGATAAATTAGCTAAGTCAAAATGCCTTATAATGCATTCTAATATCCTTGAATATAAATATTTGAAACAATAAAAAAGGATACTCAATTGGTAAAAGCTCATAAAGAAAAATGCAATAATTTTTTTTCTTCAAATTGAGAGATCTTTTTTAATTATAACAATTTATTAAAATTAATATGCATAAAAATATTTTTCTAAAATAAAGTTACTATATATTAAATATGTAATTAGAAAAATTTGCATATATAATATAACAAGATCAAAATGTTATAAAGCTCGCATGAGAGTAGAATTAGAGTTATGTGGTATAATAATCAATTGAAATGAAATATTTCAACAAATGTGAAAAATGTATACAATGTTACACTCCAAGATTCTGATGAGATCGTGCAGGACATCCTCAATCATACAACTAACTATGAATCAAAATGACTTTTATGCGTACAAAAACTTTAGAAAAAAATATTAAAAGTATATAAATGAATATTTAAGTGAATAGAGGTCACTGTGACAAGTCTAACAATCATAGCTTAATCTTATTTGAATGTATTTTAATTTTGACAAAATTACAAAACTAAATAAGCTCGAACAACAAAAAAAATTATATTTTAATGCTAAGTAAATATATATTAAATTAAAAAAGATACATTTATTTAATTTAATAAAACAAAATAAAAGTAATATGAAGGTTACATAAGAAAAGGTATAGAGTTATGTAGAAATATAACAAAATAGTTACAAAAGAGCTGAAGAAATGAGCCAAATTATATGAGAAAGGTTCACTCTATTATGCTAAGGAAATCAACTACAACATCCTATATCATTTAATCTCCTTTGAATCAAAATATCTCATAAAATATTACTATTTCCTTATATATAGCTCATTGACATGCATGTAATGATGTTTGCTTTTTCTGGATTCAATTTCATTTGATATTGAATCTCATTAGATAGAGGTCATTCACTCTATTATACAAGAAATAATATTCAGAGTTACATAGTAATATAACCAAATCATAGAAAAAAAAAATAAAAGAATAAAATAAATTATTTGAAAATACCTACATTTAAGTTGCTAAAAAGATTGAGTATAATATCCTCAATTCTTAAAAAATAAAAGAGATGAAAGTGTCTCAAAAAATGTAAATGCCTAAGAAAATAAATTATTTTAAAAAATGACTATTTAGGTTAATAGAGCATATTGACATGAATTCAAAGATGTTTGTTTCATCTCGATCAATTGTCATTAAGAATTACTATGAAATTCCAATTTGAAATTG
Source organism: Vanilla planifolia (assembly GCA_023846275.1). Taxonomy (NCBI): domain Eukaryota; kingdom Viridiplantae; phylum Streptophyta; class Magnoliopsida; order Asparagales; family Orchidaceae; genus Vanilla; species Vanilla planifolia. The sequence goes on along the minus strand of JAIUJO010000304.1, from coordinate 71,247 downwards.
CCTAAATAATAATTAATTTTTATTTTAATACGAATTAAATTAATAATCAAGCTAAAATAAGGTAAATTAAAGTAATATTAAATAACTAAATAAAAACGACGTAAAGTTCACATAGGGGGAAATGAGAGATTCTTTATATTATAATAGTTCAAGGCAAATAATTTGAAATGTTAAGATAAATTATGCAGGAATATTGTATTACATGTTATTAAGAAGATAATATATAACATCCGTGATCCTCTTATCATCTAAGAATAAGAAATCTCATAAAGATGAACCTAGCTTTCAAAATCTATTGGTTGAGTAATATCCTCAAAATCCATTCAATATCTAATCAAAGATGTCATAGAATGAAAGCTGGGAATATTCATTAAATCAGTAGTTCATATAGCCAATGAACAGAATAGATTGTGAAAGAAAAAGCTTCACATGAATCGGGATAAGGAGCAGGCGATGTCAAATTGTGTTATTATTCTAGCTTGATGGAAATCCATTATGAAATGTCGTCTGTAATCAAATCATCAAAAAAACTTCATTCTGATTGCCTGATGTTGGCACATTGTATAACAATAACAAGAAAATAAAGTATTTAAAATATAAAAATAAAATGTTTAATTAGATAAAGCTCATCAATTTTTGAGCCCAAAGATATGTTTTTTAGCTAGCTTAGACCTTTTTGAACTTAATATAAATTATTAAAGTAAATAACCATTATTATTAATAAATTATTATTTTTATATTAAAAATATATATTATAACTTAGATTGGATAAATTAGAGTAATATAACATAACCAAATTAAAGCGATCTAATTCTCACACAAAAGGAAGTTTAGTCATATCAAATTATAACCAAAAGAAAACTAAAAGTTTGAATAAATGAGATAAAGTTTGCAATAAAGTTGTACTCCAAGGCATTAAAAAGATTGAATGTAACATTTTTTTTATTGTCACAATGTCATATAAGGTTTGCCAAAACTCTAAATACTAAAATAACAAAAAACTATAAAATTAGTCATTTAGTTTGGTCACGCTTGTTAAGTGTATTCGTTGAAAGTTTTTATGTCTCAGTAGGACCTTGATTGGAGTTTCAATAAATTACAAAAGTAAAGAAGCATAAGTAATAAAAATAAATTATCATTTTAATTTAAAAATATATATGTATAAAAATTAATGAAAAAAATTGAAGCAAATAATAAACAAAATGCAAAAAAATGATTTGAAGAGAATTATAGGAGAGAGTTGCATTCCATTTTTTTAAAGTAGATCAGGTATAACATACTTAATTCCTTATATTAAAGAGAAAAGAAAATGTCTTACAAAGATAAGTAAAGCCTTAGGGTCTAAAATATTTAAAAATAAATTAAATAAATAATAAATTGGATAGTGCTCATCATTCAAAAACCAAAGCAATGTAATAAAAAGAAATAAAAGTAATTATAGAAATATATATTAAGGAAACTATAAGTTCAAGCAATGTATTTTAATAAAATCAAGGACCATGAATGACAAAGCTATAGAAAAATAGAGTTTCATAGTAAAACAACTAATTTGCACAAAATAATTTTATGAGATCAGATAACTTGTAAATATTTTTCTCAATTGAAGATAGTGAGAAGATCAACTGTAACAACCTTGATAGTGAAATCTAGCATGAGTCAAACTATCTCGTACAACAACAAAAATACTAAAAAAATTATAAAGTGAAGCATGAATTTATTTGATGGAGCTCGTGAAAAGACTCCAATGATGTTTATTATTTCTCAACCAGAATTCATTATAACTTCTACAAATTGTGAAAATAATTAGTTATAGATAATATTGAATTATTATATTAATGTTGCTTAGAGCTTAATGATCCAAGTTTACTTCATCTTGATGGGACATCATTTGGAAGAAATTTTATATAATTAAATCAAAATTATGTAAAGGTCACATTAGTAGAGTCTAAGAGTTACATAGTAATATCACAAAATTGAAGCAAAACATTTTTAAGAAATGAGATTAATTGTATGAAAAATTAATTGCAACACACTAAAATGATTGAGTATAACATTATTGATCATTGAACTAGTTATGAATAAAACCTTATATTGTAAAACATTCTATAACCATGAAAAATAAAATGTTTGTAAATATAAAAAAATATGCAATTGATAAAATAAGTCAAAATGAATCCAATATATTTTTTGTCTCAAATGGACCTCATTTGGAATTACTAATTATTACAAAAGCAAACAAACAAAAAAAATAATAAATTATTTTTAATACTAATAAAATGAAATGTAATAAATGCTGATCATTATCGGGTGGACAAGCTATCTATTAAATATTTATTGTAATAATAACTTTAGTAGGAACTTCCAAGAAAATTGCAAAGGCATTCTTATTGTAAATTTTAACAACACAATTCTGACTGCTAAATTTTTTATTTATTGTTGAGATCATTTCTTGTGTAATTAGGAAATTATACTCAATGCATCTTCTCTTGATGACACCAAACATTTTTAAGGAAGTCCCTTTGTGTAGAAATTCCTACAACCTTGAGCAATCCATTTGGAGAAATATTTTTTGATGCATGTACATAAATAGATTGGAAGCAAATTCAGAGAAGGTGGTTAGGTTTTTCTTTTTAGTAAATAAAACAATGTTTGCATAGGACAAACATTTTTGCATTGGATTGCTGCCAAGAAATCAATTGTACCAATTCTAATATCCAACTCATTTGTATCCCATCAATGATAACAAATCTTGCTATACAAAAGGTAATAATTGAAAAATTTATCAATAATTCGTGTGATAATTCTTAGATATGGTTATGATGAGTTATAACACACTCCTTTCATATGAACATAAATCTATTTGTTCAAGAATTTAGGGTTGGTAAAAATGAAACAATATGAATGGTACTCATTCTTTGAATGTGATATTTATGTTCTCTATCTGAGAATCCAACCTAGATATGTTGAAGATAAACTTTGTTGCCATAATTAAGACATAATAATGTGCTTTTATTGTTTGATTGCATGCTATAGTATGGATATGATTACATCACGATTAAATACATAATTACCTTATCTATTTTTAAAATTTTGCTATACTTACGACTCATACTCACTGATGTGAATATTTTGATACAAAATATTAAATAAAGTATGTTTGGATGGATCTCATGACTTTGGTAGATTAATTCCTACATAAAATGAATCATGAAGCCAAGGTTTTATGCAATGTTTTAAAGAAAGAAAAAAACAATGATTTTATTGATGATAAAATTTTAATTGTTTCTTGTAATGCTAAGAATTTGCTACATTGAATGATCTTAAAAATATTCTACATTTGTAATGTGTTTTTATTTTATTTGGAAATGGAAGCTATTCGAAATGCTTTCCTTAAGCACTTAATCAAAGAAGCTGTTCGAGCAGTATTTCATATAATCATTTTTTTAGTTCCTTTGCTGCCAGATATTTGGACAATAGTGACATCATAATTTGAGTCACTAAGGTAAAAGATTGTCATCGTTGCTTGATTTATAGAGCATTGAAAATTGAATTTTGTGAAAAACAATTCTTCATGATAATTTACATTATTAATGATGTAAGCAATTGAAAATGGCTTCAAAATAACAATTTATTATAGAACCTCCAAAAGTTACAATCATAATGGATGAATAAGATAGCTCGAAATGCTAAAGTGTAGCTATTATTTGTTAAGCTCATGTAAGAAAGGGACCTTATTTTTGAAGCTTTTTATTCTTAGTTGCCATATCCAACTTTAGTGAGGGAACAAATAAGGGTTACATCACAATAGGCATTTGATAAGCAATTGCTCAAGAATGTTCAAAGAATTAAATTTATAGATATATAGCCACACATAACGTTGAATTATATGATGAATGATTACATCATACTTAAAAAATCTTAATGGAAAAGAAGTCAAGTTTCCTTTGTGTCTGAATTAGATGCTTCACACAACAAATTTAGACAACAATTGATTATAAATAACTTAAAAATTTAGGTGATAAGGTAGAGGATCAGGTTAGGAATTTTGAGCTACTCAAATATAAGTAGAAAGAGTTCACCCATGTTGTAAGAAATTGTTTAAAGAGAAAACAAAGAAAAGGTTAGGAAAAACTATAGAAACTAATGAGTTCCTACATAAGCAAGCATGGCATTAAAGTTGTAGATCAATTGACTTACAATGAAGGGCATCATTATTTGTAATATACATAGAACATCGAATACATGCTCAATGAAGAAGTTAAAATACTTAGTTAGAGTTAAAAAATAGTCTTGCTTGCTTAATGGAACCAATATGGCATAGAAAAAAATGCCTCAACTAACATTGAAGCTCAATTTTGGCAAGAGTGATTTGAATTATCAAATATTTAATGATCAAGAAAAACAAATATATTTGCAAATAAATAGGTCACTATAGAATAAATTTATGAATTGCATCTTCATTTATGCTAAGTGCTAATGTATGGTGAAGGGTACTATAGAATAATCCTATTGATGTTGTAGAGATTATGATCATGTTGTACCTTATAATAGTTGATTTTAATGGAGTTACATCTATTACAAGTGTCATTCTTCATCGTAGGGGGAAAGAATGCATGAATTGTTAAATCAAATTAGTCAATGAAATGTAAAGGAACTCCTTTTTCTATGTCCGACATCCATCTTGACTGGTAAAGAGAAGAGTGGAGGGATTTGGAAAATGTTGTAAGATTATCTATTAATCAAATGTAGGATGTGGTGATGCCTCATCATCTCTTCTTTCCATAAATGAATAAGCCTCAACTCTATGACAATTTAGATTTCGAAAAAAGTATCTGAAGAAATAAATATTCATGCAAATTAGCAAACAATATTGGGAATTGACCTTCTCCCATGCTTTTAAACTAAAAATATTGATGGTTTTTCTCAATGAATTTAATAAACCAAAGTTTGGCTTTATTTTTGACACAATCTAAGTATCCAAATACCTAGTAAAAGGAAAGAGAAAGCTATTTAAAATTTGCAAATATGATGAGATGTGGCATAAGCTAAACAAGCTTGAAGATTTCCTAAAGTAATTGTTAATGAGGAAATATATTAGTAACAAAGTGTAGGAATTACATGGCTTGAAGAATGCGATAAAAAAAATTCATAAATCCAATGGAAATGATAGAAGAGAAAAACTAAAAATGAATTAGGTAAAACACTACACAATAATTTCATATACCAAAAGGCAAAAATGCATGATTTTGTAGTTTAAAACTTCTAGTAATTGTTATCAAGTATTAACATTATAAACTATGATAAGCTCTTAAATTTTACTTTTAGTTTGATCATAGAGGAACAAAACTGGTGGTTGATGATGGGGACCATAATGAACGAAATTAGAGGGGCTACATTTTTCAATGGACCAAGAAAATGCTCGTTGATAAGAAGGGTAAAATTGATAAATATTCACTAGCTATTAGTAAATCACAACAAAGAAACAAATTCCCTAAATTGTTGGTAGCAGGGTTTAAAATTTTCTTGAAACGCTTATCTTTGCAGGAAAAAGTAGGCTTTGTTATTGGAAAAAAAATCATAAATAATATTCAGTTGGCTTATGAATTAATTGTTTTGCTGCATAAAAAAAGTGTCAATGTCGTCAAATTGAATCTTAAAAGTGCTTTTGATTTTCTTTGTTTTGTTCTTATATGATGTTCTTACAAGATTCAACTTTATGAAGCAATTCAATAAAATGATTGAGGACATGCTAGAAAACTCTTGGATTTCAATAATAAGAATGGTATGCATAATGGATTCTTCGTTGTATGATGGGGCTCAAACAAGCAAATCTTATCTTGCAACTATTATTCATTTTAATAATGCAAGTCATAAATTAAGAATTGAACAAACTCATTAATTGTGGTAAAGTACTGCATTTCACTCAATGTAAAGGATGTCTTATAGTTATGCATCTATGATATGTAGATAGCATTGTAATCTACCATAGAGGTGACCTAAAAACGTTGCAAATTATACATACACTGCTTAACACATTTTGAGAAGCAGTCGGTGCCCAATTTAATCTTCACAAAAGTGTTTTGTTTACTAAAAGATAAAGGAAAATTTGCATTAGAGGCTTGAAAGAAAAAACTTATTGCAATGAGGGGAAAAGTAATATTGATGAAGTTTTTGTTTACCTTAAACTCAATCTTTTCTTTATTGGAAATTAATCAACCCATCCACAAATTGCATAGAGTATAAACAACATGATTAAGTTCTTATAGGGTAACTTTAAAAATATGCATAAATTTAACTAGTCTAAAAGATGCAATATTAGCCACCAATGAAAAAAAATGTTTTTGGCCTAAAAATGTTATATGATAATTTACTTGTAAAAAAATTAAACAAGTAACTATAATTAAACAATTCACTACGATCAAATAATATAAATAATAAATATATTAGTTCAAAAAGAAAAGAAAATAAACAAAACTTTTTGATGTGAATCGAAAGTATTAAGGATTTTGATTAAAAACACACTAAACAATGCAATACAAATGGTACCAACAATTGGGCTCAAATTGTGAATGGAAACTTTGTATGTAGTTAGTCTCGAGAAGAATCAAGAGCAAAGACATATTCACAAATCACGAAAAGAGATATATTATAATAAATATTTGATGCAAAACTCCATTCCTAGTGGATTATACTAAAATTAACCTTACATTTCATAACAAATTAAGGATTTTTAACTTTTAGCCAGCCTCTAAATGTTCCAACAACATGAAAGAGGATAAAATTGATCATTTATTTGTCCATTGCAGAAAGGCAAAAATAGTTTGGCTTGCCATTACTATTGCTCTTAAAATTTAGCAAAAAATAAAAGAGCATAATTGTGCTATTACACAGTCTTGAAAATAAGGTGAAAACCACTTCATTAAAAGAGAAGTTATTACAATTCTATCACTCAATAGATGTCAAAACATATAAAAATATTGAATTCAAAAATGAATGAAGAAGTTAATTAGTAGGTACTGACAATTATATATAACACCATGATTATCATCTCCATCTTTAAAATTACTTCACTCATACAATTTTAGGAAGACCTATTATTCATTTAGCTCAGATTAGACACCCCTATTCGTTGATGAAACACAATAGCTAGAAATTGATAAACTATTTGATTTTAAAAAACAATAGAATGAAGGTAGATATACTAGCTTATATTAATTATAAAATGGAATGTACTAGTTGTAGTGATATTATCCAAAACAATAATGGTGGAATTCTAGAATCCTTCTATTTTGCAACCAATAAAGAATCACAATTGCAATTACATGCAATATCATTGATTTTGGGGTTAAAAAGCTCTAATGCAAGCCAAGTTCACTTGATCAGCATTTTATTGTATTGAAATGTGATGCTCAAAATGGCACAAGATAAGTGGAAGATACCATGGAATATTACCAACATTTTATAGAAGATTAATACAAAAATTAATTCTCTTATAATTCATTAGAGCCATATTTACCTAGATGGAAACAATGTGACTAAGCATCTCACAAGAACAGTAGCATTACCAATAAATTTTGCAATATAAGGCTAAACATGCATGCCAAAGGTATATAAGGGTCTAGTTGTAGTGGATGAGCATCTAATTCAATACATTGCTTATTACTAAATTTCTTCCATTGCAAATTACATCATATCAATATGTTAGATGATGTACTAATGTGCAACACACAAATCCATAGAACAACGAAAACCAATCATCTCTTCATGTATGACCACGTGGCTGCTTACAAAATGTAACAATGAAAAGTTTTGCATCGAACTGTAACTCATTTTTATTTAATAAAATATTATTAATATTTTTATAAAAATTGATAACTATGGAAATAAGCAAGGTCAACTTTCAAACTTTACTACTGGGCTAACTTTTTTGGCTAAGTTGGTAGGCTCTTTAAAGATATAGATTAATTATTAGGAGCATTAGATAAGACATTTAATGATTATAAAGATGTCTTTAAATCAAAATAACTCTGTTAAAAAGTGATTGATTATAACATTCTCATTTATCAAATTTTTGGAAAATCAAAATATCTCCTAAAGCAAACCAAAACTTTAGAAATAAAATATTTTAAAAATACAATAGAATATTTAATTCAATAGAGTGTTATGGAAAATGCAATGATATTTTTTCCATCTTCATTAGATTTCATTTGAATTAATGTGAATTGCATGAAGAATCAGCATAATTATCAATAAAGTATTTTTCAAATTTAATAAATATATATATGAAAGATGGCATGAGATAAGTTGAATCAATGTAATATAACAAACAAAGGTGATGTAATAGTAGCAGAATGAGTTAAATTATGCAAGAAAAATATATTCTAAAATAGTAAGAAGATCAAGCATAATATCCTTTATCATTAGATAATTTATAAATTATAATGTCTCAAAAAATATGTTCAAGCCCAAGAAAATAAAAAATGCTAAAAAATATAAAATGAAAATTTAGTTGGATAGCATATCACAATGACTACAATGGAAATTGTTGTTCCGACCAATTTAGGTTTTGAATTTCTATGAATTATGAAATCAAATAAACATAATTAATAATAAATTATATTTTAATATCAAGTAAATATATGTCAAACACAAAAAATGATATATTAAAGCAATGTGTTATAGAAAAATCAAAGCAATGATAAGGTAATATTATAAAGCATTTAAAGTTACACAGCTAGATGACATAATCAAAGAAAAGCATTCAAAGAAATTATAAATTTTATGTAGGAACGTTTATTCTAGGATACATAGGGATCGGATGAAACATTCACAACCATCAAATATGATATGAATCAAAATATCGTATAAAGCATTCCAAAAATCATAAGACTTTTTTTTTTAATTTAGAAATAAATATTTAAAAGGATAAGACTCGTCAAAAACCTTTGAATGACATTAGTTTTATTTAGATCAAACCTCATTTTTTAATTACTAAAAATTACTAAACTAATGATAAATAATAATGCATTATTATTTACAAATTAAGAAAATATATTTTAAAGCTAAGGCTAGATAAATTTAGGTAGAATACATTATGATAATAAAATTTGTATGAATCAAAATACCTCATAAAATTAAACGAAATAATTAGAACAAAAATATTTAAAGCATATAACAATTAATATTTAATTTAATTTAGTAAGTTTATATCAGTTTAATTATGTTTATTTTGTCCCGATCAAATCTCATTTGGAATTACTATGATTTATAATAGTATATAAGAATAATTTATAAAAAATATTTTTTAAATTTGAAGTAAATATATATTAAATCTAAAATGAGGCAAATTGAAGTAATACAATATAACCAAACAAAAGTAAAGTAAAAGACATAGGGGATGAGATTTAGAGTTACATAAATACACAAAAAAATAAAAGAAAAAAATGAAATGTATATGATAAACTATAGATAAATGTTGCATTGCATTATACTAAGGTGATTAGGTGAAACCACAATCACCAAGTTAGGTATGGTTCATAATTTCTCACAAAAATATTGAAATCTTAGAAAATTTAATATTTCACTATAAAAGAATGAAAATGAAATTTGATAGATCTCATAGAGATGAGTCCAACAACATTTGCTTCATTTTGTTTGGACTTTGTTTTGAACATTTGCAGATTAAAAAAAGATGTAAGTTGAAAAAATATTAAATAGTTATTGCAATATTTAATAAATATATATTAATGTTGAAATGAAATAAATTGAAGCAACCTAATATAACAAAATTTTTTCGATGAAAAAGTCACAGGAGAATAGATGTAGAGTTGCATATTAAAAAAAGAAAGTCAATGTGAAAAAGTTCACAAAATTAGATAAATTCTACATGAAGGTTGCATTCCATTGTATCGAGGACATTGATTGCCACATCCTTAATCATCAAATGATTTACAAATAACAATATTTCATAAATCAAGACAAAACCTTTGTAAAATAAAATTTAGAACGTGGAAGTAAATATTTAATAAGATTGGGTTCGTCGACACAACTCCAACAACATTTGCTTTGTCTCTATCAAACCACCTTTAGAGCTACAATAATTTACCAAAGTAAATAAGAATAAATTTTAATATAATATTATCTTATTATTAAATAAATATATATATGAAAAATTGAATTAGATAAATCACATCAGATAATTGAAATTATTGTAATATAAGAAATTCTAAGTAATATAATTATTAAAGAAGAGATTTTTAGTTACAATCATTATAATGAAATGAAAGTAAAAAATTTATGAAATAAGAAAAAATTTATAGGAAAGTTACATTCTAAGATTCCGAGGAAATTGATCATAACACCCTCAATCATTAATTAAAATAAGATTTGAAATGTCTCATGAATGTGCCCAATACACTAGAAAACATATTATCTAAACATGAAGAAATAAATGCTTAACCTCATGGAACACATCAAGATGAGACTAAAGACACTTGTTTTAAACCAATTAAAACTTGTTCAAAATTTTTATGAATTAGGGAAGTAAATAAGAATAAAAATAATAAATTATTATTTTTTTATTCAATAAATATATATTAAAGTAACAAATAGAGAAATTGATATCATATAATATAACAAAATCAAAATGATCCAAACGTCACCTAAGGAAAGATGTAGAGTTAAATGGTAAAATTAGAAAAGTAATGCAAAAATGTTTCAAGATATGAGATCAATTATATTCAAATGTTGTATTAATTGAAATAAAGAGGATCAAGTGTAACATCATTTATTGTGAAATAAGGAAAGAAACAATATGACAGTGAAGAACATGAAAATGTTGTAAAGGCCAAATCGAATAGTTGAAAAGATCTAATGCAACAAAATCAAAATATCATAAAGGAAGAAATTTCATAAAACCAAATCAAAGATAAAGGATCATGTGTAACTTCCTCAATCGTTAATTCAATATGACTCAAATTGACTTGTAAAGTGTTCCAAAATCCATAAAATATAAAATATTTTAAAATCTAAAGAAAACATTTAGCAGGATAATGCTCATATGGATGAGTCCAATAATGTTCACTTAGTTTAGATCAATCTTCATATGGAATTACTATGTATTGCCAAAATAAATAAGTATAAATAATAATATATTTATATGTTAACATGAAATAAATATATATTATATTTCAAAAGAGATTAGTTGAAGCAATTTAATATAACCATATAAAATTGATGTAAAGTTTAGGCGGGAGTATATTTATAGTTTCATATTAATATAACAAAATCAAAGTGGAACTTTTGAAAAAACTAGATAAATTTTATAAGGTAATTACCATTAAAGATGTTAAGAAAACTAAGTGTAATATTCTCTATTAATAAGTAAGGTATGAATCAAAATATCTGCAATAACATGCAAAAATATTAGGAAATAAAATGTTCAAAAATATAAAAAATGATTATTTAATTAGATAGAGCCCATCAACACATGTTTAATGATGGCTCTTTAGTTTTAATTAAACCTACAATTAAAATACAACAAGTTTTCAAGTTAAATAAACTTAAATAAGGAAAAATATTATTTTAATTATAAGTAAATATATCCTAAAATTGAAATGATATAAATTGAAGTAATGTAATATAATCAAATCAAAACAAGGTTACTGATAAAATTAGAAACATTATACGAGAAAGTTACAATCTAGCAAACTAAGGAGATCTAGTGTGACATCATTAATCATTAAATGGATTATAAAACAAATAGCATATAATGTGTGAAAAAACAACATAAAAAAAGAGAAATGATGTTCTTGTTAGATATAAGTCGTGGGGATTAGTCCAATGACATTTGTTTTTTAGTAATCGAACTTGATTTTGAATTATTATTTATTATAATATTAAATAGGAATAAATAATAATAAATTATTATTTGAATGTTATTAAAATATATTTTAAATTTGAGATGTGGAAATTGAAGGAATGCTTTGTAATAAATTCAAGGCAATGTAAAGGCCACAGTCAAATATATTTCATGTTTCTTCGTAATATAATGAAATCAAAGCAAGGAATTTGAAGATATGGGATAAATTGATTAAGAAAGCTACACTTCGTGATACTATGGAGATGAAATGCAACATTCTCAACCTTCAAATGACATGCAAATCAAAAATTTCTTTTAAGGCATACCAAACAAACACTAGAAAATAAAAATTAGAAAAATAAGGAGTGAATACTTGATTTTACTTGGCCCATCAAGTTTGGAACAATAACATTTGATTTGTCTCCATTGGGCCTCATTTATAATTATTGTAAATTAACAAATTAAAAAGGAAATAATAAAAATGGTTATTTAATATCTTATAAAATATATATTAAAATTAAGATGTTATAAATTGAAGTAACGTAATTTAACCTAATACAACTGAGATCAATGTCACACAAGAGAAGAGTAAGAGTTTCATAGTAATATAGCAAAATCAAAGTAAAAACTTTGAAGAAATTCGATAAAGTTTTAGAGTTGTGACATTCCATGATACTATGGAGATTGAGTGTAACATCATTGATATCATGCCAACTTTTAACCCAAAGAACTCATAAACTATAACAAAATAATAGAAATTAAAATATTTAATTAAGTTTTAATTGCATAGATCTCGTTAAAACAAGACTAACAACCATTGTTTTTTTATCACACATTGGTTGAAATTGTCATAAATTATAAAAGTAAGCCCAAAAAAGATAAATTGAAGCAATGTAATATATCCAAATCAAAGTGCTGTAAATGCTACATGACATGCATTTATGACTTGCAATATAGTACAACCAAATCAAAGTTCAAAAGTTGATGAAAGATAAATTGCATAAGAAAGTTACATTCCATGATACCAGGGAATCTAGAGTAATGTTCTCGATAATTAAATCTGATGAGTGAAAATAACTCGTAAGGTATGCTAAAACTATAAGAAAAAACAACATGCAATTTCAAGAATGAATATTTAATTAGATATTGTTCCTCAAGAAGGGTCCAATGATGTTCCTTTCATCTCAATCAGACGTTGTTTTCAATTATTATCAAATACAAAAGTAAAGAAGTATAAAAAATAATTACTAATTTTTTGACTATTATGTGAATATATATTAAAGTTTCTATGTGATAAGAAGGTCATATTAGAAGTCACACGTGATGTGAGCTTGAGTTTAATAGAAATATAACTAATTCAGAACAATAAATTAGAATGAATCCGATAATATGTATAAAAATATCATTACAAGATACTAAATAGTACAAACTAACATCTTACGCCATAAAAATATGTACAGATAAAAACATCTCATTGAGTATTCCAAAGCTATAAAAAATAAAAATATTTAAAATTTAAAAATTAATATTCAATTATGTCAACCCAATCTAAGTAAGTGCATAGAATTTTGTTTTATTTGAATTGGACCATTTTTGGAGTTACTAGTAACTAAAATGTTAAATAAACAAAAATAACGAAAAATTATTATTCAAATATTAACTAAAAGTATAATAAAGCTAAAATGAGATGTTATTAAGTGATGTAATATAACATAAACAAAGTGATGAAAGTACCAAAAAAGAGAAAAATTTGAGTATCATTTTAATATATCCAAATTAAGGCAAAAGAACATGAAAAATGAGGAAAATGTTTGGTGACAGCCATTCCGATATACTAAGGGCATTGAGTGAAAAATCCTCAATTATTAAAGCTGGTATAAATCAAAGTAACTCGTTAAGAGTGCCCAAGCAAAGAAAATTAAAAACTATAAAAATTTAAAAATGAATATAGCTTGTTGAGATGACTCCAACAATATTTGTTTCATCTTGATTTTATGTTTATGGGAATTATTATTAATTTCTAAAATAAATAAACATAAATACTATTATGTTTTTTTTAATATTATATAAATATATATTAGTGCTAAAATGAGATTAACTAAAGCAATATAAAAATACTAATTCAAAAAAATTTTAAATGTCTCATAGTGAGGGATTTAGAGTTACACAATAGTATACCAAAATTAAATTAAAAAAGTTGATCCAATTAAATAATTATATGAGAATAGTGCATTCCAAGATACTAAGGAGAGCTAAAGTAACTTCTTTGACAGTCAAATTAAATACAAATCAAAATAACACATAAGAAATAAGAAAAACATGCAAAATAAATTAATTAAAACATTATAATTGAATATTTATTTCGATAGAGATTCCCAAGGTGACTCAAAGATGATTATTTCATCTCGATCAGATCCTTATTTTGAATTACTTTGAATTACAAGGGTTGATCAACATAAATAGTAATAAATGATTATTTTAATCATTATGTGAATAAATATTATATCATATAAGAGATAAATTGAAGCTATGTGATATAATCAAATGAAGATGATGTGGAGGTCACAATAGAGCTAAATTTGAGTTCCATTATAAAAAAATGAAAGTGAAATTTTTATTAAATATGATAAATTGTATGAAAGATCAATATTAAAATATATTAAAATGATCTAGAGTCACATCCTTGGCCATAAAATTAAGTATGAATTTAAATTACTTACAAAAAATGATAAAGTTATCATAAAATAAAATAATTTAAAATTTTAAACTGAAGCAATGTTATATACTTGAATCAAAGTGATATATAGCTTACATAAGATGAAATTTAGATTTATATAGTGTTATAACAAAATAAAATGGAAAACATTGTTGAAATAAGATAAATTTTATCGAAAAGTTAATTTTCAGGATAGAATAGAAATCAAATGTAGTATCGCCAACTATCATACCAAGATACAAAAAAACAAGAAAATATTTAAAAATATTAAATTGTATTTTTAATTGGATAGGACTCATCAACATGATTCCAACTACATCTAATTCATCTTGAGCAACCCAAGTCTTCAATTAGCATAAATTGGCTAAGTTAGTAAGTATAAACGTTATTAAAGTTTTATTTTAATATTATGTAAATATATTTTAAAATAAAAATGAGATAAATTGGTAAAATGTAATATAAGAAAATAAAAATGATGTAAAGGCCATAAAATAATAAATTTATAGTTTTTTAAAAATAAAAATTTCAAATAAAAATATTTTAAGAAATTGAATAAATTATAAGAGAATGTTGCATTCTAAGATACAAAGAAGATCAAGTGTTACATCCTTGACCACTAAACCTGGTACAAATTTAAATGACACGTAAAGCATGCCAAACCATAAGAAATTAAAGTTCTAAGAAAATTAAAATAAATATCTAATGGGACAGTGCTCATCGAGACAAGTGTAATAAAATTTGTTCTTGTTTTATGAGAAGTTGTATGGAATTACTTCAAATTACCATGATAAATAAGTGAAAATAAAAGTTATTTTTTTAATGTTATGTAAATATATAATAAAGCTAAAATAAGATTAATTAACGCAACATAATATAAGCAAAACTAAGTAGTGTAAAGGTTAAGGAGAGTAGAATTATAGTTTAATTATAAAATAGCAAACAAAAAGCAAAACATTAAAAACAATAACATAAATTTATGAGGAAGTTGCATCCCAAGTACCAAATAAATTGAGTGTAATAATATAAATCATAAAATGTTGTAAGAATTAAAATTCTAAAAAACAACTTTAAATTATTAAAAAAATAAAGTATTTAAATATATATTTAATTCAATATCTAGTTGAATAGAGCTCATTGGGTTGAATCTAATAATATTTGTTTCATCTCACTTGGACTTTGTTTCAAATTGCTATAAAATAAATATTAAATGATAATAAATAATAACAAGTGACTTTTATATCATTAACAAGATATATAACAAATGTTAAGCAAGATAAATTATGGTAATATAATATAAAAATATAATCTCATTACATTAGTCACATGATAATAGATTTGGATTTTCATTGAAAAATAACAAGATTAAAGCAAAACTGTTGAAGAAATAAGAGAAATTGTACATGAAAATTGCATTCCAAATGCTAAAGAAATTGATTGTAATATTTTTAATCCTAAAATCATGTATTAATTAAAATATATTATAAAATGTGCCAAAATGATAGAAAATAAAGTTCCTAAAAATATGAAAATGATTCTTTAATTTGGTGTCGCTTGTCGACAAGAGTCTAACGGTATTGTTTTTTGTCTCTATTGGACCTCATTTTGAATTATCATGACTTTTTAAAGAAAATTGGTGTGATCTTTAAGATTAAGTAAATATATTATAAAGCTAAAGTTAGATAAATTAGGGCAATGTAATCCTAAAAAAATAAAGCATTTTAAAGATAAAATAAGAAGAGATTTGATTTTACATAACACTATAGCTAACTCAAAGCAAAAGCCTTCTACAAGTAATATAAATTATACAATAAGGTTATAATATAAAATACTAAGTAGATCAACTATGTCACCATGATCATTAAATATGACATGAATTAAAGTATCTCATAAGTCATAAGCAAGAAATAGAAAAATAAAAAATTTTAATAATAAAAATAAAAACTAAATATCATACAGCTTATTGAGATAAGTCCAACAAGGTTTGTTTTGTTTACTATAGGCTGTGCTTAAAAACTAGTAAATTACAAAAGTAAATAAGATTAATAATAACAACTTAATATTTTAATTTTAAAATAAATATATAAGGCTTTCAAAAAACATAAACTAATGCACTCCTATATTAGCTAATAAAAGTTATGTAAAGGTCACCTCATAAGAGATTTGTAGTTGAAATCACCTAAGCAGATTACGGTTAAGCTCCTCGATCGTTAAATATGTAAAAATCAAAATATATTGTAAGGCATGACAAAACCCTAGAGAATAAAAAATTTAAAAATATGATAATAATTATTAATTGGATAAAGCTAATAAATTTAGGTTTGATTTAATTTGCATTATCTCTTACACCACTATTGGAATTTCTTAAAATTACTAAAAAAACTTAGCATAATAAAAAATAAAATATTATTTTAATGTTAAGTTAACAAATAAAAAACTAAAATGAAAAAAAAATTGAATAAGATAATATAACTAAATTGAAGAGATGCAAGGTAATATAATAATATAATTAGGGTTCCATAGCAATATAAATTTATCAATAAAAAAGATTTAAGAAATAAGATAAATAATACATGAATATGACATTCTAACATAGTATAAAGATTCCCTGCAAATATTTTGGATCATAAAAATAGTATCAATTAAGGTGTCTCAATAATGCATAAAAACCATAGAAAATAAAATATTTAAAAATAAAAAATGACATTTTTTTAACACTTTTTTACATCAGTCACTTGTTTCATCTAAACTAAACCTTTCTTGGAATTTTTAAGAATTAGAAAGTAAATTATTATAAATATTAATAAATTATTCTCTTAGCATTCAGAAAATAATTAATGCTAAAATGAGATAAAATTAAAGTAACGCAATTACCATACAAGAGGAGATTTAGATTAACTTATTCATATAACCAAATAAAATGAATATTTAAGTAAGTAAAACAAACTGTAAAAAATGTTGCATTCCAAGATGCTAAAAAGTGGAAATGTTATATCTTCAATCATTGAATCTGACCCAAATCAAAATATCTCATAAAATACATAAAACCTTAGAAAATAAAATATTTCTAAAAATAAAAAACAATGCTCCCTTAGATAGTGCTCATCGAGATTATTCCATCTAAATTGGTTTCATCTAAATCAAAATTCATTTTGAAGTACTACTAATTTTTAAACAAATTAGCATATGTAACAATAAAATATTGTTTTAGTATTCAAAATTAAATAAATAAAACTTAAATAATTCATTATAATAAAAACATTGATGCAAACTTTGAATGAGAGGTGATTTAGATTTAAAATGAAATATAACCAAATCAAATGCAACACATTATAGGTGAAAGATGCTTTTTGAGATAATAAATATATTAAGTGTAACATGTATGAAATGCCTCACAAAACATGCTAAAATGCTTAAACATAAATTATTTATAATTATAGAAATGAATTATTTGTTTGACAGAGGTAATGATGATAAGTTGAATGATGTTTGTTTCATCTCGATCAGATGTCATTTGTGACCATCACAAATTATAAAAGTTTATATGCACAACTAATAATAAATTATTTTAATAAAATTATATTTATATATATATATATATATATATATATATATATATATATATATATATTAATGCAAAAAAGAGATTCATTGAAACAGAAAAGTTTAACCAAATGGAGGTGATTTAACGGTAGAATAATGAGAGCTTTTGAGTAAGAGAGAAAAAAAACCAAATCTACACGAAAAATTTTAAAACAAATTAGATAAATTGTATAAAGATAGCATTCCATGATAAAAAAGAAATTTGAGTGAACTTATTGATCTACCTATTAGGTATGAATGAAGATTTCATGCGAAGCAAGCAAAAAAAATAAAAAGTTTCCAAATTTAAACATGAATATTTATATGCATAAAGATCCAGAAGAGTCCAATGATCTTTCTTTTCCCCATTTAAACATCTCTTCGAATTTTTTAGAATGACCAAATTAAATAAACATAAATAAGAAAAATAATTATTTTATCTACGTACTACATAAATATATATAACAAAGTCAAAATAAGATAATTTTGAATAATATAATATAGCTAAATCAAGGCCTTGTAAAAATCTCATGGAAATAGTTTTTAAGTTATATTATATTCTAACCAAGTCAGAGTAAAATATTTAAAGAAATGATGCAAGTTTAATGGGACAGTTGAATACCAAAATATTAAGTGGATCAAATGTACCATCATCAATTGCCCAATAAGTTATAAATGAAAATGACTTATAACGCATGCCCAAAGCTTAGAATACAAAATATCCAAAAAAATATAAAAACAAATATTTAATTAAATAAAGCTCGTCTAAATGCATCACACGATATCTGTTTAGTCACATTGAAACCATATTTAGAATACTATGAATTAATAATGCGAATTAGCAAAAAAAGAAATTTTTTTAAAATAAAGTATAGAGATTGAGTATAACTTCCATGGCCATCAAATTAGGTATTAGCAAAAATATCTCATAAAGCATAAAATACTCTCAACAAATTACTAAAAAATATAGTTATAAATATTTAATTTTTTAGTACTCATAAAAATGAGTATAACAACATTTTTTTTATCTCAAAAATAACTCATTTGGATAGAGCTCATTAAGACAAGTTCTACCAAGTTTTTGTTGCCTTCATCATACAACATTAAAAATTTCTTTGAAGCTTCCAAATAAATATGAATAAATAATAATATATTAGTTTTTTAACATGAAGTAATTAAATATTAAAGTATAATTAAGGCTAAATTGAAGCACTACAATAATACAAATCATAGCAATATAAGAACCATGCTAAAGAACAATGAGAGTTTGATAATAATATGACAAAATCAATTTATAGGATATGATGAAATATGGTAATCTGTATGGCATTACTAAATGCTAAAGTGCTCAATTATAATACCCTTGATCATCAAATCTTATACTAATAAAAAGGTCTTATAAAACATACCAAAAATATTGTAAATAAAATAATTAAATATACAAAAAAAATTGTGTAATTTGATAGCACCAATCAAGATTAGTCTAATGTTGTTTGCCTTATCTCAATGAAACTTCATTTAATTTTTTTATTAAATAACAAATTTAATAAACAAATTAATAAATTATTATCTTAAAATAATTTAAATAAATATTAATGATGAAGTAAAATAGAATTAAGAAATGTAATATAACCTAATCAATGAGTGTAAATGTCATGGATTCAAAGGCACATAAAAAACAAAGAAATTAGAGCAAGAAATTTCAAAAAAATTGTTAACTTGTATCGAAAAGTTGAACAGCAAGACACTAAGGAGACTGACCATAGCATGCTTGATCATTAAATCTTATATGACTCCAACTATCATGTATATTAAGCAAAATCAAGAGAAAATAAAAAACATTTGTGAGCATAAAAGCAATTACTTAACTCGATAGAGCTTATCAACATGTGTCCAACTATAATTATGTCATCTCATATGAACCTCATTTACAATTACTAGAAAATACAAAAATTAAAAAACACAAAAATTAAAAAACATAAATAATATAAAAAATATTATTTTATTATTAAATAAATATTTAGTAAAGTCAAAATTAAACAAATTAATGTAATATAATTTAACCAAATCATAGATTATCTAATCGCATGAGAAGAGAATTTTTGTTTCATAGTAACATATAAAAAGTAAATTGAAACCATTTTAAGAATGACATTGATTATATGGGAAAGTTGCATTGAAGGATACTAAGGTGTAAAAGTGTACCATCCTCTATCATCATGTTAAGTACAATTTGAAATGTCCAATAAAGCAAAAAAACCTAAAAAAAATTAAAATTTTAGAATTAATATTTAATTTGATAAAAGTCAATGACTTAAATAAAATAGTATTTGTTTTATTGCAATTAGACCTCATTTTAAATAAATACAATTTATAAAATAAAATAAGTATAAATAATAATGAACTATTATTTTAATTTAAAGAAAATATATATTAAATTTTTAATAATAAAAGTAGAAGTAATATAATATAATAAATAAAACTAATTTAAAAGGCACATAAGAAATAAAGTAAAAGTTACACATTAATATAAGTAAATAAAATAAACAAGGAAATGAGTTAAATTATTAAGAAAAGTTGCCTTCCAAGTACCAAGGGGATTGAGTGTAACACACTTAATTAATTCAAATGTCTCACAAAATGCCAAAATTTTAGAGAATAAAAAATTAAAAAATATAAAACAATATTTAACTAGTGAGCCCATTATGATGAGTTTATTAGTGATTTGCTTTTTAATCATACCTTGTCTAGAATTTCTTGAAAATACCAAAATTAAAAATGCATAATTAATAAAAGAAAAATAACTTTATATTAGACAATATGTATATTAAAGTTCAAAATAAATAATTGAAATTTTGATATATAATTAATTCAAAATGATGTAAAGATTTCAAAAAAGGAGAATTAAAATTTTATAGTAATATAACTAAATCAAAGGAGAAACTTTTGAGCAAATGAGATAAACTATGCTCGCAAATTACATTCGAATGTACTAAAGAGATTTAGTATAATACCTTAAATCTCGAAATGAGTCATAAATTAAACTATGTCATAAAACATGGTAAAACCCTAGAATATTAAACAAATTAAAATATAAAAATTAAAAATTTAATCCTTTAAAACTTTGTGGGACTTGGCCAACACATTTATTATGTATCAATTAGACCTTGTTTGACCTTGCTATGAATTATAAAAGCAAACAAGCATAAATGACAATAAAATACTAATTAAATACTAAATAAATGTATATCATTGGTGAAATAATATAAATTGAAGCAACGTAGTAGAACCAAATAAATATTTAAGGGTCTCATAAGAAAGATTTGGACTTAAAATTAATTGTAAAGCTTGTCAAAAGAGTAAAGAAAATATATTTAAAAAATAAAAAAAAATATTATGTAATTGGATAAATCTTTTCTAAAAAAGTCAAATTAATTGTTAAAACAAATATTATATTTCAAATGAGAAAAATTGAAATAATGAATTACAACCAAATAAAAGTGATTTAAGGTGACCACAGAAGTAGGAGGGAGTTACATAACAATATGACCAAATCAAAGCAAAAAATTTAAAGAAATAAGATATGTCATATGGAATAGTTTTATTTCAAAACACTAAGGAGATCAAGCATAACATTCTTTATCATCAATATTGTTCAAATCAAGTTGATTTATAATGTTTGCAAAAACATTATTGAGTAAAATATTTCAAATTATAAAAGTTTTTTCGATAAAGGTCATTAAAAATAGTTTGATGATGTTTGTTTTGTCTCCATTGATTGTCGTTTGGAATTAGTTTGGCCTACAAAAAACAATCAAAATAAATAATGACAAAATTTTATTATAATATTGAATAAAATAATATTAAATATTAAAGAAGAAAAATTGAAGCAATGTAATGTAACAAAATAAAAGTAATGTAACGATGTCATAAGAGGATATTTAGAGTTTCATTTTTATGTAACATATCAAGGAAAAACATTTTAAAGAAATGAGATATGTTACATAGTAAAGCTGCTTTCTTATATATTAGGAACAATGAATGTAACATTCGTAAACATCTAATTAGGTACAAATAAGACTCCCTCCTTGAACATCACAAAAGCTTAATATTAAAATATGTAAAAAAAAATGATAATTAATATCTAGTTTGATAGAACTTGTCATGGCTACTAAATTGACATATTATTCGTTTGTGCCAAAACCTAATTGGAATTACAATTAATTTCTTAAATAAAAAATACTAAATTATTGTTTTATTATTAAGTAAATATATATATTAAAATTTAAATAAAAAATTCAAAATATTTAACATAACGAAATCAAAATGATGTAAATTATAGTAAGACAACTAATTGAAAGCCAAACAAATTGGACAAATAAGATAAATTATATATTAAAGTTTCATTGCTAAATACAATGGTGATTGAGTGCAATGCTGTTAATCGTCAAGTCATGGACAAATTTAAATGATTCATAAACGTTGAAAAAACTTTATAATAAAATGTTAAAAAAATGAAAAACTAAGAAAATTTTAATTGCTAGAACTAATTAAGAAGCTTCTGAGAACGTTTCTTTCATCTCAATTAGATTTTGTTTAGAATATTTACTAAATAGGAAACTAAATCAGCATAATTGCCAATACAAATATTTTAATATTAGGATAATATTTGTTAAAGTTGAAATGAGTTTAAGTAAAGTGATGTAATTTATCCAAATCTAAGTAATGTAAATGTCATTGAATAGAAGAATATGTTGTTAGGAAAAGTTTTGTTCCAAAATACTAAGGTGATTTGGTAAAATATCATAGATCCTAAAATTAGAAAAAAATAAAACATTATATAAAAAAGTTAAAAAAGTTATAACAAAAAATTAAAAAATTAATATTTAATTTAATATAGCTACTTGAGATGAGTCGAATGATATTTGTTTCATGTCAAATCGACGTAGCTTTGAATATCTATCAATTCCAAAATAAATAAGTATTAAAAATTAAAAAATTAATATTTTTAATATTAATAAAAATGTATATTAAAGCAATGTAAATGTCATATGACAGATGATTTTGAATATCATAATAATTTAACAAAATTAAAGTAAAATCAAAAAGATAAATTATTTGAGATTGTCTCATTCCAAGAGCCATAAGATATAAAATATATTATCATTGATCATTAAATGAGATACAAATAAAAATGTTTAAATAAGTGTGCAAAAAATGAAGTAAACAAAATATTTGAAAATATAAAAATTAATATTAAACTTGATAGAGCACATTTAGATGAGCTAAATAGTGCATATTTCATCTTGATCTTGTGTCATTTTTAATAACTATGAATTATCAAAGTAAATAAGCTTAAATAAGAATAAATTAGTATTTCAATACTAGAAAAAGATATATTGAAACAAAAAAGAGTAATTAAAGTAGTGTAACATAACCAAATCAAAGGATGCTATTGTCACACAAAATGAAAAATTAAGTTTCATAAAAATATAACCAAATCAAGGTAAAATATTTAAAAAATTAAGATATATTCAATAAGAAACTATCATTCCAAGATATTAAGAAGATTGTGTGTGACATCCTTAATCATCAATTCACGTGCAAATGAAAATGGTTTGTAATGCTTGAAAAATACACTAAAAAGGTATTTACAAATAAAAAATAAATTTTGAGTTAGAAAACATTTTTCAAGTAAAGACAAATTATGTTCGTTATGACTTAATCGATCCTCATTTGAAATTAATTACGAAATTAAAAAAAGAATAAACAATAATAATTTTTAAGCATCTTGTTAAGGAATTTTTTCATACAATTTATCAATTTTCTTCAGAAGTTTTGCATTGATTTAATTATATTGCAATAAAGCACTAATTCACCTCTTGTGTGATCTTTACAATGCTTTGAGTTTGTTATATTGTAGTGTTTTATTTTATATCATTTGATATTAAAAATATGTTTACTTTACAATGAAATAATAATTTATTGTTATTTAGGGCAATTTATTTTAGTAATTAATAATGATTTCGAAAAAGTTGCAATCAAGATGAAACATATGTCATCACACTCATGAAAATGACGTTTATGTTATTAAATTATTAGTTTTATATTTTTTAAATATTTTATCTTATTTTATGTTGTTTCTTATTCAATCATCAAGATATTACATGATGTTATCATTTTAGAATGTCAGTTACCTTATAATTTGTTTCATTTCTTTCAATGTTTTTATTTTATTTGTATGCATTGCTACAAAACTCTAATTCTCCTCTCATGTGATCTTTGATTTACTTTAATTTTGTTGTATAGGATTACGTCAATTAATCTTATTTTTGATCTAACATATATATGTCTACTATTAAAACAATAATTTATTATTGTTTATGCAGATTTTCTTTGGAAAATAGCATTTATTTGAAATGAGATTTGGTCATGGTGAAAAAAATATTGTTAGAATCATCTCTATAAGCTCTCTTGAATTAAACAAACCTTTTTATTTTTAAAAATTTTACCATATAGAATTTTACCACATCATACGAGGTATTTTATTTTTTTTTGATTTGATGATTGAGGATGTAACACTTGATCTTATTTCTATATTGAAATCTGACTTACCCATTAAATTTATATCTTCTCACGTTTCACATTTATTTTTCTATATTACTATGTAATTCCAAATTTTCTCCAATTTGACCTTTAAATCGTAGTGATTTGGTTATATTTCATCATTCAATTTACCTCATGAAGGCTTAATATTTATTTACATAATATTGAAATAATTATTTGTTAATGTTTATGATTTTTCTTTGTTAATTTTTAGTATTTCTAAATGAGGGCTAATCGAGATGAAACAAAGATTGTTGGACTCTTGACAAGATTTATACAATTAAATTCTTAGATTTATATTTTTTAATAATTTTTTATTTTTGCATAATTTATAAAAATATTTTGATTTTTGTGTATTTTAGCACTCATAAATGCTATACTACATATTTATAGCACTTTGGAATGTATTGTTCCTATAAAATTTATCTCATTTTTTTAAAAGTTTCACTTTGTTTGCATATATCATTAGGATATCTAATTCTCCTTTTTTCTAACAAATAAATCACTTTTATTTGGTTATATTATATTGTTGTAATTTATTCTATTAAAATTTTAATGTATATTTATTAAATTTTGAAATAATAATTAAATTTAATTTATGTTTCATCACTTTTTTAATTTGTAGTGATTCAATATGAATTCTAAAGGAGACAAAATAAATCTCATTGGACTCATCTCAATAGGCTCAATCCAATTAAATATTAAATTTGATATTTTTTAAATATTTCATTTTCTATGCTTTGGGCATGTTTTATGAGAAATCTTGATTCAAACCAATTTTGATGATAAATGATGCTGCACTCAATAACTTTAGTAGTTTAAAACATAATTTTCTCACATAATTTATCTTATTTTTTTAAATGTTTTACTTTTATTTGGATATATTACTATGAAACTCCAATTCCCCTCTAGTTCACCCATTCATTTCTTTGATTTGGTTCTATTATATTTTATCAATTTATGTAATTTTAGCTTTGTTATTCATTTCTTATTTGCCTTGATAATTTAGAGTAATTTTGAATGAGATTTGATGATGATAAGAAAATGTCATTTGAATTGCCCTAATAACCTCTTTAAATTAAATACTAATTTTTATATCTTTAAATATTTTTAATTTTTATTATTTAGGCATATTGTTCAAAACTTTTTAGTTCATATCTTATTTGATGATCAATAAAGTAATGTTTGATCTCCTTAGTATCTAAGAATAAAAACTCTGTTAATATGCCATCCATACCTGGGGCTTTTGTTTCTCTTGAAAGAAAGAAACATTTTTAATTTTATCGTCAATAATTATAGCTACTATGAAATTTCCTTACTCAAAAGTAATTGTCCAAAAGGGAGTACTAAATAGGATATTAACGTAGTTACCATTAATACTTTTTATTTGTAAAGAAACTCGTAAGGGATTCTGGATTCCTCAATATCATCATGCAAGGTGTAAATTTGTCCACCATGATCTTTTATCTGGTGAATAAAGTTATTCAAAAAATTTGCAGTGGCCATAGCATGGAAGAAATTCAACATCAACAGTAGCCCATGAGGCATCAACAACATTAAGAAATTTCGCATTGATCATATTATTATAAAGACTACAATTATTCACCTCTAAACTCTCGATTTGAACATGTAGAAGGAAATCCTTTCTGCCACCCAACACCCATGTGAGGTGCAACACTCCATCAAGTAGATCATCATCAACCAAAGATTTTACTTTGCACACATTCCAAACCCCATTCTCAACTACTACTTCACGTGCATATTAATGTAGGTTGGCCACCACCTAATCTGAAACACTCCAAGCAAATGTCCTTAGTGAATCACACATCAGTACCATCACCAATCCTCCAAAAAATGCTAGAGGTAACGAAGACATTGCGTTATGAATAAGCCTATAAGTTTGAGAGGCTTCCTTCAAGATACCCACATTCATCTCTCCCAGGAGGTATTTTCCTTTCATAACGTTGACTCACATGCGATCCTCTCTTGCCAAAAGTCTTTTGCATTGCTTCATAGTCAAGGCACTTTGCCAAATGATGAAATCATGGATGCCTAAACCTCCCTCCACTTTTGGTAGGGCAACTCTTCTCCAAGCTACATAATATATTGCATGACTATCACTTGCACCACATCATATGTAGTTTCTAAACAGTTTTCCCAGCTTATTTATTAATCTCTTTGGCAGTAAGTACATTATGGCTTCAATAAAACTTAGGTGTGGCTATCAGTACTAAATTGATCATAGAAATCCTATCTATTAATGAAAGAGGCTTGGTTCTCCATCTTGCAACTTGCTCTTCCATTTTCTATATGATAAAGTTAAGCTCTTCTTTTTCACTAGATTTGTTGAAGTAGGAACTCCCAAGTAGTTGAGGTTCTTCACTTGGGTCATGTGAGCTTTCCCGACCACCATATTTCATCTTTTACTCGTCATACCTCTATTGAATAAGACTTTTGATTTTCCCAAGTTCACTTTCCAACCAAAGTGCTTACCATAATCTTCCATAATCTATTTAAAAGTCATAGTGGCAACACAAGTGGTAGATGCATACAACATTAAATCGTCAGCAAATAACAAATGTGAAATAATCTGAAAAGCCATTCCATAATAAAATCCTAATATTACATTGTTTTCCAATTTCATAACCAGTCATGATAGGTATTCAGATGCTACATATAATGTTTACACCAAACATAGAGTTTAATTGATTGCATTCATACCCCATCCAACTGAAGTAGTAGTTGTGAAGCTTATCGTGGTTTAATAAAAATTGCTTGCAAACATCTTAATAACAAAATTACCTACATCTACCAAGCTTAATAACTCCCAAAAAATTTCAATTCATAGTAGTATTCACCACCCAACATACACAGGTTTAGTACTTGTTGTCTCTAACAATCAATATACCACCTTTAGCATTCTACACTATTGCAATTTATCCATCACCACCTCTTACAATAGCCACCTGAAACACCAAAGTTCTTTACAATTTTTAAGTGCAATTGTTCATAATTCTCTACAATTTTAGGTGTAGCCATTTATTTGTGTTTCAAATAAAGGTATGCACATCAACATCAAGGCATCCATTTTACAGTAGTTATTAAGCATAATAGCCTCATTACTTCTTATACTATAACAAAATTGATTAATTCATGAAGACTTCCACTCACTATTATATATTTTCTTACTATTATGCTTTAATTATTGTGCAAACATTCATGATTTCCCTACACTTTTGTCCCAAGCACACCAAAATTCTTTAATGTAGCAACCAAGCTAAAGCCACTATAGTGTCAATGCAATAAAGCTCACAGGTTTTGCCTAACCATGCATTTTGTTCCAAATTTTGCAACCCACATACTACACCCTAAAGGACTCCCCTTAGCACCATTAATTTTGAGACACAACATGATGTGGATGACCCCCAAGCATACATCCATCAAATAGGTACCTACCTTCCTTATTAATTTCATCATCATTAGAACTACCTTCAAGCAACCCCATGATTCACCGGTGTTGTTCTGCTTCAAAAACCCTTGTTGCTTTCTTTATGTCCCAATCCCACTCAAGTTAAAATTCAACCTAGCTAGAGACTTTGGAGCCCAAACTCTCCTTAATGGTTCCCTAACTTTTAATTTAGAAATACTTCTACTCTTGGTTTTATATTTCCTACATCTTGCATTGCTTTTAGACCCACTGAGCTTCCTTTGATTGTTTGAACCACCTCTTGTTTTTTGATTCCCTTTCTATCTAGCCAAGGTAGCCTTCCCCTTCCTTAGTTGCTCCAAAATCTAAGAGCCAAGGCCTTTCATTTTCCTGAAGTCATCCTTACCCTTTTTTTGTTATTCTTTATTACAATGACTCACTATTTCATTAAAACTAGCTTTATCTACATCATTCCCTTCAGCTTCACTTCACAAATCAATAGCTACCTTGTCAATAGAGCACTCCGTGACCTAATAACAAATATGACCACACAAAAAGCACACTTGAGGGAGGCCTTCATCTTCAAATGGTTGAAAAGTTCTCCCAAGTATCCACTTAGTCACACACCTAGCTTTAGTGCTCTAAATAAATTGATGTTAGCAAAAATTTTAGTATACAAAGATCTTTACAACTCAGCCATCCACCTATCAAGCATAATTAAGTCCCCGATGGCCTTTAATGCAAAAAATATTTTTAGTGTCCCAATACAATAATAGGAGCATGGTAAATCTTACCCACAAAGGGATGCACATAATGAACATAGAATTTGGCCTAAAATCTAGAGTCATCAAATCTAGCCCAATATTATGCCCCATTACCTACCATGGTTCCCTAAGCAAGATAGCATTCCTATACTTGGACGATTTAAAATGCAAACAAAACCTATTAGGTGATAGATCTAAAATTTTGATGCTATTGAAATGGCTTAATTTTCACTATAGTACTCTTAAATGATAATAAAAGGGAGATTACTGCCATATATACTACCCACTATATCATGTTTATAAAATTCCATATGCTTATTACAGGCCATGTTAGACATAAAGATCTCATCCTGAATGATGAAATCAACCTCCTTGGGAGTTGCTTCTTTCACATCAATATACTGAAACTTTACAATAGCACCAATCTGTAATAACATTTCTTTCTAAGGTAACACATCTTTGAAGCATACCTTTCTGTAATTTCCTTCATCTCCACACCACGATAATCAACTTCCTACTACAACAAATTTTTCCCAGCTTCAATCAAAACTACAACCTTCTAAATCTAATTTGTGCTGCCACCCCTTGATCTTCATCCTCCTTCCATATGATCAAAAGTTGTTTCCAACCCCAATATCCCTTGTTGGAATTTTATTATCTAGCTATTAAGCCTCAACATTTCCACTATGTTTTGCATAATTTTGGCCACTGATTCAAAAATTGAACAAGCCATTACTTCTACTTCTTTGATACTTGAATTAATCACACCGTCTTCCTCAAGGAAACCAGATTTTATGCCTAAATCAATTATGATAGAATTTTTAGTTTTCACACCTTCATTTTGCTAAGCATTTATCCCACCTTCTACAGTAGAGACTATAAATACAATGTTTCTATTCCCTGATTCTATAGTGTAGCAACATTCACCTGTAAGCAACTTATTTGGCATTAGAGATGAATGAGCATAGCTCTTGCATTTCTTTTTAAGTTTGGTGCCTTGCTACCAACCAACATAGCCAAATACATTTTTGATTTATTCACCACAAATTGAGCAATTAACCAACCAATTAGCAAACACACATTACAATTGCACAGCCAGTTGCTACATCATTCACCCAATAGGCCACACATTACTAAAAGCAATAATTTTTCATAACAAAATAACCTAACCACATAGAAAAATAAGAATAAAAAAATTTTTAGTTCACGATAAAAGAAATTGACCTTCAAAGCAAGTAGTTATATGACACAAAAAATTTAATTGAATAGAAAGCATGCACGTCAAGTAGATATGCCCCTACTAAACACACGTTCACATGAAGAAGGCATGTTCTAAGTCCCAAGACACTTATGAACAGCATTGATCCAACAATGATACTCCAAGCACACCCGTGTGCATGCCAAAGTGTGGTATGTGGCAAATGCAGCCAGCACCCACACAACAACTGAGCAGAACCTACCACCAGCCTTTCCGTTGCTAGGAAATTTGAATCCTCCCATAACTCCAAAATTCCCTCCACTTCAAAATCTCCCACCACACCAAAGTCTTCGAGTTCCTTAATAATATATAAAATGGCCAAAGCATATAAGAAGTACAGTATGGAGGATCAAACATAAACCCAGAGTACAATGACATCAAAAAAGGCTTTTTAAGGGGCATACCCTTGTCATAAATTAGAAAAGAGAGCACGATGTGCCACCCAATCAACAAAATTGTTGTCATATTTGTATATGTGTGTCATTCCGGAAGCATTCATATCTTTAATATACTAGAGAACATTTCTAAGCTTACCACCATGAGAAGAATCATGAAGCAATTTGTCAACCTCCAAGATTGCTAAAGTAGAGTTAGACTGGATTTCAACAGCATGAAAGTTGTTGAACTTGGTCTTTAGCAAAACACATAGCCCCCACAATAGCATTAACGTCCATAGCAAGGCTTTCCTAAGAGTAGAAGAACTTGCTAGCAATAAGGAGTAGCTTACAAAATTGATCCCCTAACCACCATACCCATCCCAACAACATCTCCATGAATAGTTGCATCACAATTAATTTTGACCCTTCTAGTTGGAAGAGACACCAAAGATGAAGCTAACATCAACTCGTGAGGATTGGAAGGACTTTTGCAAGACATGAATGGTTCATGGTTAAAGCATTCCAAGACAACAAAAGTATTAAGTTGTATCTTCCTAAAAAATAACATCATTACTAACATGTTCAATATGTATTTTCATATTTCTATTCACCCAAAGATGGTAAAGAGTAGTTGCAATAAGAGTAAGTAGTTACATCTCCCCACAGTGAATAAAAAAGTTTACTTTTCATGCTGCTATATAACTCATATCACTTCAATATGTTGTTGTTGCTATAATGATTGATTACAATAACTACCTGCTTCATGCTTGGCACCTCCCATGATTCCTTTGCCCTCCAGCATTCGCACATCGCGTGCAACAGCATCTTAGCCACACTGTACCAGAAGGGCAATAGGTATTTGATGAAGTTCTCTTCACCAACAAAGAAAAAGTTGGAATACAATTTGTGATTATTCTCCAAATGAAAAGCTTAACTTGAGGCAGCATTGTGAGCTTCCAAATCAACCCATAGCTATAGCCAGTAGCCTATGAGGCATTAATAACATTAATAGATTCAGTATTAATCACACAGTTATAAAGACTAGGATTATTCACCTCTAAGCTCTCAATTTGAACATGTAGAAGCAAATATTTGTTGGCATCCAATGCCATAGGGAGGTTCAACACTCTATAAAGAAGATCATCATTAGCTAAAGTCCTTGGGTTCCTTGATAATAAATAAAATAGTAGAAGCCTACAATAGGTCCTCTATTATGGATCAAACAAAAAGTTTAAGTACAAAAACATTAAAAGGGGCTTGTGAAAGGGCATACCCTAGTCCCAATAGAAATAAAAAAGAAAGCATGATGTGCCACCCAATTTGTAAAACCATTACCTTGTTTCTATTTGTCCATCATCTTGAAAGCATCTACATCTCTAATGTACGTAAGGGATCCATATACCTACCACCTACCACATCATGTATGATCAAGTAGTAGTTTTTCAACCTCTAGAATCACTAATTTAGAGTCAGACTGAATTTTAATAGCCTGAAAATTCTTGAGCTTAGACCTGATCAGACACATAGCCTCGAAGATGGCACTAACCTGCATAGCAAGGCTCGCCTAAGAGTAGAAACACTAATCGACAACAAAGAAGTAGCTTCCAAAGATGATTTCTAACCATGATCCCCACCCTTATGACTTCACTATGAATAGCTACAATCTAATTGGAGGAGCCCAAAATGAAGCTACATTAACCTTGCATATTGAAAGGACTTGTACAGGACATGGATGATTCCGAATTAAAATGCTCCAAAGCAGACATCATATCCAATTGAATCTTCCTCTACAAACCAGCACTATTGTTGACATTTTCATTGTGTTTTCACAAGTTAATGTTCATCCAAAAATGGTAAAAAGTAGTCGCAATAATAGTAGCTGATGCATCACCATAGAATGATTCACAATTTTTTGTCTCCATGATACTTTAAATCTCCTGTAGCATTAATACATTACAATTGCTACTTTGATTAATTGTAACAATTGCCTCCTTCAAGCTTGACACATCCCAAAGCCCCCTCATCTTCCAACAATTGCACAATAGATGCATAATGTCTCAGCCTCCTTCCAACCCCTAAATGTACCCTCCACACATTGTAATTCTCCCCTTCACCTACCATGTAATCGTTGGAATGTAGTTCTTGATTGATCTCCAAAAGAATAGCTTCATTCTAAGTAGCACTTTGAGCTTCCAAATCTAGACATAGCTACTTGAACCATCCTATAAGGCATCAACAACATCAAGAAATTTTCCATAAATCATCTTACAATAATGGCTTGAATTATTCACCTTTAAGTTCTTGGTTTGCACTTGAAGAAGAAGGTCCTTATAGCCATCCAATGTCAAACGAAGGTTCAACACTCTATCAAGTAGAATATCATCTACCCATGCCTTTACTTTGCACACATCCCACTCCCCATGTTTAAAGATAAGCTCTCACACTTTGTTCAGCCACTCCCAATCCATTTTAATATACATTGTCCACCACCTAATTGGAAATACACCAAGCTATTTATCTTCAACAAAGCACACATCCATAACATTTCAAATTCTCCACACAACGTCTGAGGAAGCCTGTGGCATTTCATCTTGAATGAGCTTAAAATCTTGTGAGTCTCATTATGGAATGCCCTCCTTCTTCTCGCACAAAAAGTATTTTCTTCTTATCACATTGACCCACATACTATCATCTCTTTTCAAGATTCTTCTACATTACTTCATATTCAAGGCACGTTGCCAAATAGTGAGATCATGGATGCCTAAGCCTCCCCTTTTGATAAGGTGATAGTTCTCCAATCCACATAATGCATCGCATGGCTATTGCTTACACCACAGCATAAGTAGCTTCTAAATAGTTTTTCCAATTCATTTATTAGATCATTTGGCACAACATAATGATAAAAATTAGTTATCAATGCCAAATTAATCATAGCAATCATGTCTAGCAAAGAAAGAGGTGTAATTCTCCATCATGTAACCTACTCTTCCACTCTGTGGGTGATAAAGCTGAGCTCTTTTTTCAACAAGCTCATTAAGATTGGAACCCACAAATAATTAAGGTTTTTTTTCCTTGTCCATATGAACTTTTCTAGCCACCATCATTCTTCTTTACCAAGCATGCCCTTACTGAAGAAAACTCTAGATTTGTCGAGATTTACCTTCTATTTGGAATGCTTATGGTACTCCACCATAGTCTACTTAATAGTCCTAATAGTAACACACTTGATAGGAGCATACAACCTTACGTCATTAGCATAAACCAATTTTGAAACAATTTGAGAAGCCATCCCATAATGACAGCCAAATACTACCTTACTTTCATGTTCCATAACCAAGCAATAAAAGTATTCAGATGCAATGGTGAAGAGATAGGGTGATAAGAGGCATCCTACCTCAAACCTCTAGTGGCCTTAATCTATAGGAGTCTAACCCAATTCAATAACACACCAAACCTCAAGGTCAAAGTACATTCATTTACCTACTCACATCATAACAAAGGAAAACTTAAGAACTTCATCATATCAATCATAAACTACCACCTCACCTTATCATAAGCATGCTTCATATCAACCTTGATTACCATAAGTCGCTCCGTAGATGTAGAAGAATACGTATAGATTGCCATTTCTTAGGAAATAAAAATATTATTAGAGATAAATCTATCGCACAAATGCACCTTACTCCTTAGCAATAAGCCCAGGTAATACTTTCTTTAGTCTTTCCAGTAAAATCTTAGCCACAATTTTGTAGATAACATTACATAGGCATATTGGCCTAAATTATTCCAATCTATCTACACATAGTACTTTTAGGATTAATGTAATAAGAGTATCCTTTCAAAACTTTGGCATATGCCAATCATGAAAAAATTGTAGCATAGCTTTAAAAATATCACCATGTGTAATAGTCCTACACCCATGCACAAATTCAACTATGATGTCATCCATTCTTGGTGCCTTATTCCTCCTAATTGATCTGCCAACACTCTTGACCTCCTCCTCAATGGCCTGTATGATAACCATATCTAGTTGTTTGTTATCAATGCTTTTGTGTGGCTGGAAGTGAAGTGGAGGGTAGTACAGATCATCATTACACCTTTTTTTTAAAGTAGATAATCATAAACATTTAATACATCTATAGAGTTGACAAAATCACCTTTGTCATCCTTCAAATGTTAAATATGCTTATCCCTCCACATAGATGTCACTATAGCATATAAGAACCAAGTATTATAGTCTCCCAATTGAGCACATTGCACCTTAGTCCATTTCCACCATCGTCGCTCCTTAAGTGTAGCCAACCTATGATATGAGAAAATAAGATGCCCAAGTTGGATGTGTTCTTGATCATATCTAATTTCAATGTCATGAGACCAACCTTGGATGTTAAATAGTACACACATACTACTACTTCCTGAGTTAGAAATGCATTATCAAAGATGTTGTGACCTAGAACAAAGGCCCTTTACTCCTTTTTCAATAATAGGTTGGAGAAATCTCTTAAGTCTTTCCACAAGAATTTTTGCAACATTTTTGTATATAACATTACAAAGACTGATGGGCATGAATTGCTTCGGCTTATTGGTCCCCTACATTTTTGGAATCAGCACAGCCAATGTATCCTTCTAGTGCTTAAGAATGTTTGAGTTAATAAAATTTTGCTTAATTATAGTAATAATATTCAAAAGTGTAATGTGCCAATAACTTGTAATAAACTTAAAAGAAATATCATCAATGCCTGATGCCTTGTTTGTCTTTATTGATATTACAACACTTCTAGTTTTGTCATTAGTAATTGTGGCTACAAGGGAGTTTCCTTGCTCAATAATAATTGCCTTGAATAGGGATCAAGATGGAATGTCTTTGGGTTTACCTTGACAACATTTCCTAATAAGGAGACTCATAAAGGAGTCCTTGATGTTATTATGTGAGTTGCATAATTGCCCACTTTGATCTTTCATCTGGTGGATGTAATTATTTTTGAAATTTGTAGTGGCAATAGTATGAAAGAAGTGAGTATTATAGTCCCCCAACTTGTCTCACTAAAGTTTAGCTCTCTACGATCACCATGCCTCATCTAAGGCCACTGTCTTATGATATGTCTTAATATGCTCAGCCAATTTTTACATTATTTTCCTCCTTATTGAGTCAATAATTTGATTTCTTCATTTACATTTCTTTTATTGATAGTTGTAGAGGAATAGGTGATATGAATCGTTATCCAATCCCTCCAAAGTAGAACAATCCCTCCTTAAAGCTCTGTTGAAGGTTGAGTTTGAAACTTTCATGTCTTTCCCAGCGACCTATCCAAGTGGCTCTTATCAAACTTCCTAACTCATATTTCTAGTGATACTGTCATTGCAACATTATGTTCTCTAATGATATGCTATAGATAACCTTTTGATTTTGTGTCTTGAATGCCTCTAATGATTCAAGCGATTAATGAGAATATAATGTTAATTAAAAAATGAGATAAGTGTGTACCTTGCTCTACCAAGCATTAAACCCATCTGATTTGCAAAATTCTATAGTAATAGCAAATGTGATGTTGTTCACTACCCTAATCCCCAACCTTTCTGATCTTTTTCTCAGGTACTAAATGAGTAGTCATCTCTATTGCACAACACTTTTCTTCTTGTTGTAGTTCCCTAACCTTCCTAGTGCTATAGTTTCTACTACTATTATTGCTTTTGTAGTTGCTATAAAAAGGCAGCACACATGTTGCCAAATTCCCCCCAACCATATTTCTTATTAATACTATTTGCATTATGAAACAACCATCCATGGGTATGCACATTCTCCACATGACATTTTGTATTGTTTTCATCATTCATATAGTATGATTACCTGCACTTTCCACCCACTAAGTAGTAGCAGTAGCTGCACTGTACATTGAACAAGATCATTCTACAAGTAATCAAAATAATAATGCTTGTAAATATCTCCAACATTAGTTCCTATTACACAACAGCACATAGAAAACTATACCTCTTAATATATCTAGGTGTTATAGTTGCTATCACCAACAATCAATGTCTCTTTTTTAGAATTTTGAAACTAAGTATGATGTTTTCATTCTTCTTGCTTGCAAAATTCACCTAAGACTTCCGAATTTTTTGAGGTCCTTGAGCAAACATGCTTACACTCCTTGGCCCTCAAGTTATTCATGGTATAGTAATTGTCTTCTAAGCATAACATATTCACACACATCCAACAATAATGAGAATAATAACATCTATAGTGAAAATAGTTTCTATTGTAATTTTAATTGCATTTATTGCTACAAAAGGCCCAAAAAAAATACCAAAGTACCCTTAGCCATGCTTACTGTTATTGATAATGGCACCATCAAGTAGCCATCTAGTTATCCACATTATCCTAATGATAATTTGTAATATTTCCACCAGCCATATATTCTACTTGTTTGAAATTTTGGCCCTTCCAACAATAGTAATAAGTGTGGTACAATTTTAATTTCCCACACATAGTAATATAGTAATGCTTGCAAACCACCTACAACATTCATTACAACAATCCATCTACTCATAATAGCCTTCACCTCCCAATATACCTAGGTTCTATTTTTGCTTTCATTAGCAACTAAGGCTTCTCTTTTAGCATTTTTAGACTTAAAATGCTGTAGCCATTCTTTCCACTTATAAAATTCAACTGAGGCTCGTAACTTTTTCTTGATTTTTAGAACATCTATTTATAATCTTTTCCCCTCCAATTTTTTATGATGTAGTAAAAAATCTCTATGCATAGCAATTTTGCACTCCTATAATAGTAGTGATAAGAACAGTAAGCATAGTAGAATTTTGTGCTATTATAGTTACTACTATAGTATAAATTATTACTGTAGTTACTGTAGCAAGCCTCAACCATGGTGCCAAGATTCACCCTATCCAAACTTAACACAATTATATTTAGTTTGGAATCTAAATAGAAATGTAAGTATCACCATCACAGCCTCGAACATACATCCTCAAAAGATCAAGTCGGACGCATTTGTGTCAAGACTACCACATATTTGAAAATTCAACATACCTGCTTGTAGTTTCCTTAACACCACAAATGACAATACTCCAACAATATTTGTTACCCCAATAGAGATAATAATTTATAATAGAATTATGCTCCCAAACTTCTTAGCATCTACAACTACCCAAGATTACTACATTCACCACTAACTTTAGCACCATTAGCACAACTTGTATGCATAGATTCAACAAACTAAAGTTTTTATAAAAACCATCTTGCCAACCATCCCAACAAAACCCACTTCATAGCAATTAAAAATTTCCATCTTCTCTAGATTTTGAACATCAAAATACCAATTTTGTCATAGTGTACTTTAATATGTTGACACCAGCAATTTCGTTCACAAATTTTTCTCAGGATACCGAGGCTCTCTCTAATATTCTATGTCACCTGATTACACAGCTTCCCCCTCCAACTATATTTTTTAGTTTGTTGATTAATAAGAAGAATATAATTCCCCTCCTTTTCATTTACATTGTAGTAGCCATTAAGTTTGACACACTTTCTCTCCCCATCCTACAACTACATTGAGAATTGGAATCTACATTCCAAAAACTCTAGTAAGATTCCTTACAATTATGTTTGAAAGTTGTGCCAACAGTCCTTTTTTCCTTGCTTTTATCGACCAATCCCTCGCATAGATCTTCACTCCAGCATTCTAGTTGATGAATCTGTGTTTTAATTATATTCACTATTCTAGTTATTCCTTAACCATGATTATTGTTTTAGATTGTGCAGCCCCCATACTACATCTGAGAGAAAACCCTCTTTTCAATTTTTGTTTTATAATAAACCATGATTTGGACCACCCCCATGTATGTCTTAATCCTATTGTCTCTTGTCATTCTCATTGATTGCCTTTCCTTTGACATCTACTCAAGCTTGCTTTAGTTTATAATTTTAATGCTCTACATCTTAGCCTATTGTCTAATTAAATGTTTAGGACTCCCTACTTTCTAAATGGTTCTCTACCCCATGCATTGGAGACACTTTTGTACCTATTTGAATATATGTTTGGTCCACCATAGTTTTCATGCCCACCAGGCTCCCTCTGATAGTTTAGAGCAATTATAGTTTTGAAAACCTTTTCTTTCCTAAGTCTTCATCTTGTTGAATTCTTTGTTCTTGATGATACAAATTACCTTGACTTTATTTATCAATCTCATCATTTTTGCTCACTACATTCCCCTCCACCTCTTTTGACAATTCAGTAGGTTTCTTGCCAATAGAGCATTGCTCCATGTAATAGCCAACATGGCCACAAAGCAAGCACACCCATGGAAGGCCCTCACAATCAAAAGATTAGAAAGTTTTTCCCAATTAACTGCTCAATCACATTACTAGTTTTAATGGTTTAGATAGAACCATTCTCGTATATACACTTGCATAAGATGATTGTTGTAATCAGTGGTCCAATAATCAAGTAGGATTGGCTCTCCAATGGCCTTTAAAATGTGTAAGATATTTTCATATCTCAATATACTAATGGAAGTAAGAGGAATCTAATCCATAATGGGGCACACTTCACTGCCATAGCATTTGACCTATACCCAGGGGTTCACACATCCAACCCCATAGTTTGTTAAGTAACCTGCCAAGGTCCCCTAAGCCACACTACATTTCTATCTTCTATCAAATGAAAATGTAGACAAAACGAAACCTGATGAGAGATCTAGTATTTTGAAGCTTTTAAAAAGCCACCATCTACACTGTAATAGCCTTACAATGATATGCAAAATGAGAGATTGTTGCCATCAACCCTCCCCACTATATCACATTAATGGAATTTCTTGCGCCTACTACATGTCCAATCAGACATGATGATCTCATCTTGGACAACAAAATCAACCATATTTGTAGCAACTTCTTTAACATCAATGTATGAAGGCCATTCCATAGTTGCTATTTTTGTTGATTTGGAAGTTCTTTTAGTTATGAAAGAATCCTTGAGGCTCACTTTGTTAAAATTTTACTCTTTTCCCCCATCATAATAGCCCAATTCTTACACAACATCATTCATCCCTGTTGCATCCCAGTTTGCATTAGTTGGAAAGTGCCACACATTACCACTTTTTGGGGCTTCATTCAACTTGCATCAAATTATGTGGTCCCTAGTCTCATTCCTACCAACTGCACATTC
This sequence comes from Vanilla planifolia, assembly GCA_023846275.1. NCBI lineage: Eukaryota > Viridiplantae > Streptophyta > Magnoliopsida > Asparagales > Orchidaceae > Vanilla > Vanilla planifolia. The sequence continues at coordinate 31,478 of JAIUJO010000304.1, read as the reverse complement.
ACTATTCTCCAGCACTGCAGCATCCATATTCATAAATATTTTTCTATCCCTATTGCAGCAACATAAGTAGTGTGGTTTGCTTACATTTTCATCCTCTCCCATGTATGACTTAATCTCATTAGCTTCTCCTAAATTCCCATCCCCGTGCCAACCTCAATTGAAGCAAATTCTATTGAAATATCACTTTCATTCGACTCCACAGCAACCTCACATTCAACTACAAAAATAGCTAAGACAACATCTCTGTTGGATTAACTAACATTACAGCTGCATTCGTCGACCAGTAGTTCTTTGTGCATTGGGGATACATATTCACTACCTTTATTTTTCTTATTGCATTTGCATGTTTTATTGCTAGTCATCCTAATAATTTTAGAACTCACTTCCAGTATTTTCCAACACTTCCCTAACAAAAATAATAGAAAAACAAATACATTTCCCAATAATATAGCATAATATCTATATAATTAAAAAGAAGGCTACAGCATAATAGAGTAACAACAATAGCAAAAATACTTCCAGTGGCTATAGCAAACATTTCTAGTAGTAACAACAAAACACTTCCACACAACAATATAGCAAAACAACAAGCCAACAATATGAAATTTCAAATTTTTGGTGTAGAGATGACCTTCATAATTGAATTTTCCCTACAGTTATTACAACAACGAGCAAAACAAAATGTCTTGCAAGAAGCTGAATACCACTCACATAGCATCTTTCGCAATGTACAGGCACCAAATCTAAATTCCTTACACATGTGCATAAGTGAAATGCATGCTTCTTATAGTTTGTCATGTGTCATGCATCTTGTGCAACTCTTCTACCTCGTGTAGTATTTTTTGTAGCACTTAAGCACCAAATTTGAATTTTTGTGAATGCGTGCTTGTGAAACATACACTTCATGTAGCATGCCATGTGTCTTGCATGTCACGTAGTGCCTCTACTTCGCTAATCTTCTTTGCAGCTCTCAACACCAAATTTGAATTCACGTGCATGTGCTACACTTTTGAACTTCCTCTTCTCACCTCCTCGTCATGTGCACGTGCCAATCTGAATGTGCGACCACACCAAATCGTGCCCCACTTCCTGCACGCTGACTGCATCGCTGACCTTCCCATCATCAGGGGATTTAAAATCACCACCAATCGTAAAAGTCCTTTGGTTCTAAGGGCAGTATGGTTGCAAGGCTAAAATTTAAAAGAATTAGCAAAAGAGCACAACCAGGAGTGGACCCTATGGCTTAATTTTAGACAATACATGGAGGCTTACTAGATTTAAACATAGCGAGGGTTAACAGATTAAGAACTATTTCTTGATTCTATAGGTGGTGAAACAACTTATTTGGTTATTTCCATTAGTAAATGAGACCTCAGCTTACTAATTAGCTATGTGAGGTGCTAGCCCTCAGTCTAGCTTCTTAGAGGAAGTATGGCCACTTAGGCTATGAAGGTTTGAGTGAATAATAAGTTCGTGATGCCCTTAAATATTTTGATCCATACATTTGCTAAACTAATGTATTCAATGAGTCCGTTACGTTGGTCAAAGGGCCTAGGTAATCACATGAAAATTTTATCATGGGGATAGATCATGTCAATTGGTAGTCTTCAAAGAGGAATTCCAAGTGTGAGTCATCAGCTTGCATTGACTATGTCCCTACCCATTTACATGGTGCCTGCACTGATTGAATGGTCTGAAGAAGTATTTGGATAATAGTGATGAAGATAGTTTGTCTTATGTGACTAAGTGAGAAGTCCATTAAATCTTATCATTTAGAGGAAAGAGAAGTCATAAAACAGTTTCATAGCTAAAACAGTGGAATGATCATTGATGATAAGCATGAATGATGGAGTGATCTGTATAGTATGTAGGGGGTGCAAAAATAGTTTGGCATTCTTTTATAGCTTGTGCTTTTCTTCCACATGGGGCTCAATGTTGTGAGGGATAAACAACATCCCATGACATAGTAATGCATCAAGGGAGAGCAAATGCTAAGCTAGTAAATGAGTATGTTGTGCTTCATTAGGTCCATTAAGGCTTGGCTATCAAACATCAAAACCTCTTAACATTGGATATCTTGGCTCTTTCATCGACGAAGAATGTAGTTAAATGTGATACATGCTTTGAGTTGTAAAATCCCATAAACCATCTATTTTTTGAACGTATGTCGTGCCTGAGGATAGAAGTTGAGGGCATGCCTGCATGGGTGTAATGCACCCTATTGCTCCTTATGAAAGTCTAGATTTATTGGATTAGGTCTCTGACCCTTGTTTGGAGGCAATTGATGATACCCCATGATATGGCATGGCATGTTGATGTGTTTGAAGATGTTTGACTATCAACATTATAAGAGGTGGATGTCGTAGAGTGTTGTGGTGTTGGCCAATAAGAATTGATGTTGCAATCTGGCAACTTGATGCCCCTTAAAGGTCCAACTCCATGCTCAAAGGTGTGGAATTTTGAACCCATGTTATGTCAGTCTACCTACTGAGTTTAAGCATATAAATAAGTAAAGGAGAAGGAACTTATCAGGATTTCCATAGTAATGTCAAGTAAAATTGGAGCATCTCGATTTAGAAATTAGGTAATCAAAAGCCTAAACTATAGTATAAAGACGAATCCTTAGTGACAAATTAGGATCATGTCCCCTACAAAGCAGCACTGGGGTGGGTGAGAGCCCCATTCGCCTCATACCCTACTGCAACATAAGTCACATCAACGAGTCAGGTTGTTTTGAAACACAACCCAAATTGGGTTGTAAATTCTATCCAGGGATAAATAATTGCTAGAGATCTATAATAAATAAATAAATTGAGAGAATGTTGAAAAGAACTTTGAAAAGAGAGTTAAAGAGTGCTTGTAATTATTGTGAAAGAAGTAGATGGGGGTTGGTGGTGCCCCTGGATTGGATGCATAATGTTGTTAGATGGTTTGTTACATGGCTCAAGGAGTAGACCCTCTTGAGCCATCACAGTGACTGGAGCTTGGGTAGATGTCACTCATGGAGAAATCATCATTGCGGCTTGTCATAATTCTTGCACCATCAAGGTATCCCATGGACGCACCACGTGCATTGCTACTAACTAGTAGGCTCTCCATCTGATCTGTCTCAAAACACTAATGAAGTAGTTTGACATTGTTACAAATTAATGGACGACCAAGAGTAGAAGGTGTAAGGAATTTAATTGGTGGTATCTTTGTTTGAGGGGTGAGCCACCGATCAACCTAGATCATAGGTATAGGGTTTGAGTAACAGCATGCTTGTTGAGTCTTCAAATATGGTGAACTATGCTTCAGTGTGGTTAAGCCAAAGGAAACTCTGGTGGAGGCTCACAGTGATATTGATGTGCAATGTGCAAATTATTCATCTAACTCTAGTACAAGAGAAAAACACTAATCAAACTATTTAGTAACTAGTTCCCTTTGATGTTTCCTTTAGGATAGCTGGAGCCATAGTTTGAGTTATATTAGGAAAAGCTAATGATTAGAGGCATAGGGAGCACAATGCCTTCGACCTATTCTCAAACTTTAAATTGGTAGGAAGACTTGACTGCTTTGATAAGTTTAGCCAAGGAATCTAGGGTTTAAGTGGGCTAGTTTTTGTTAAGTAGAACTAGTAATGTGAGATGAACTAAAAGCTAGGTTATGGTGTCTAACAACGTGCTAACATGGAGACCACAATGGGTGTTGGTTGATTAAGACAATAGGACAGTGGTCTTGCAAGTTGAAATCCACTAAGTGTGCATAACAACTCACCTGTCAAATCAACTAGCCCCAAAAATGGATGGTGCTAAAGCATCCAACTCACACCTGACCATCGGTACAATGCAGGGTGTTGATTAGTAAGAGGGTTTAATGGTAGGTACAAAACTCAGAGCATGATCCAGTACAGAGCATTTGTTGGTGTAGTTCTTATTGGTAATTACAAATTCAAATGAGAAATTTGAAGACCAAAGGAGGGAAAGGTTCCATATGAATGACACTTGAGCACAGGTTCGATGATCTTAAGAGATGGGAGTAACTAGCTAGAGAGTGCCGCTTGGAAAGAGCTTTAAGGGTGGGTTGACCTAAATTCTTTAGTTGGGTTAAGGTGGTCGATGCCAATGTCAAGTGGTATGGTGATGTTGGTGGGGGACCTTAAAAAGAGTTATGTTTTGTACTTAATGTCCTATTAGCCCTAGAAACAACTCAGTTAGAGGTAGAGCCAAGCATTTAGAAGACCACCACATGTTGAGCAATGTTTGAAGTGTCTTATGTGACCTAAAAAATTTAGATGGTCGACTTCTCTCCACACTGATCGTACTCATAATTGCATGAGGTCTCCAAGGTGAATAGCCATTAATTGATGGAGCAATGTAGGGAAGGGATGTTGACAAAATGGATTTGCAACTTTGGGAATTGGATTGGCTCTATGTTTTGGCATGATGGTCACAATCCCAAACCAATTGGTTGTAGGTGGACTACTCAATCTGTTTGTGCAGTGAGAGTATGTCAACATGTCTTGACTTGGGAAAAAATTAGGAGTGACCCTTATGGGGCCTTCCCCCGGCATTGAACAATTAACTCTGAACTAGAACAAACATCGGGAATCCAACTATTTAATTAAAACAAAGCAATGTGATGGTCCTTGAGGATGCTCACATAATGTGTTTTCTGCTTAGTGATCTTAATGTTAAAGTTAAGAAATTTAACCAAGCATGGGTAAATGGTAGGAGTAACTATGACTCTATTAAAGGTAACCAAATACTTCATCATTTAATTAGTGGTAATCAAGAATGGATTAATGAGATTAACATTGTCCTTATCAACATTCAAGTGAAACAACAACCAATGGAATAGGCTTTGCAAAATCAATGGGGAAAGAAGTCCCCATTGAATTTGACTCTAATTTGAATTTGTGAAATGACTTTGAGGTGTAGCATATGTGGGAGTCAATGTTCTAACAAAATTGAAATACCATTACTTTTTAATATTATTTTACTTATTTAGTGAGATGGAGGTGGGGCCTAACCACTCATTTTGGCTCCAAGCTCACCTCGACAAGTTGATTAGGGCAGAAGACATTGTCAGTTAGGGAGTTGGGTTGGGGCGACACATCTGTTAAGAGATAACATAGGCATCCTAAGATGAGCTCAATGAGAACAAAACTCTCATGCAAAACAAAAGGGTAAAGGCTCATTTGATTATAATTTTTAATTCAAATACGAACAGTGAACGTGTGGCATATGTATCCTCTAAGCTTTCAAAATTTGAAGCTAGAGGTGTTAGAAAAGCTACAGTAGAGATAACTGGCTTGCGGCAGTCGAGTGTTCATAGCGACATTACATTTTGATCCTTCGATGTTTACTCTTCTTATAATTGTGAAGAAGAATTCAACAATTGTTCGATTGTTCCCCCAACAAAAATGAACATGTGCTGGGTTTAGACTATCATAAGATAGTTTAATTTTACCCTATTAATGAATGTCTTGTGTTGGTAATTCAACCAAGTACGAGAAGAGTCATTAATTCACACAATTGTTCATCATGTTAGGTTGAAAAGCCAGTGGTGGGCAAGCTATGTGTGTAGAATTATGACTGAACATCTCTAAGTTAGAATCCATGCTAAGATGCAATGCTTAGGCTTATCAATTTACTATTGTTTGATAGTAAAGGCTTATCACCCCAAAGGTGCACAACCACTGGCTAATCTAGTGTCATAATAAGTTGGATGGCATGATCACCATAAGAAGAGATAGTTAAGAATGACAACGATTGGTGGAATTCTTTACAGTTGACTTAAGGTTGCCACAAGTCATTACAAATTGAAGAGTGGCCTTAATGCCATGATCCATTGAGATCCAACTCTTTGATGTAGTAGATTCATCCCTTATGAAATGCAGCATAATAGCATTTGGAGTTGGCCTGAAGTTAAGACTCCACAAATCCAACCTAATTGTCTGGCTAGTTACTTACCAAGGCCTTTTAAGCCAAAGAGTACTCCTCTCTTCCATTAATTCAAAATGCAAACTAAAGCAACCAACTCATAGGTCTAAGATTTTGAAGTACTTCAGATGGACCCATCTCATTTGTAGAACCTTTGAATACATATAGAATGACAAGTTTTTGTGATAAAATTTGTCCACTAGATCGTACCTATGCAATTCAATCTGTCTCTAACAAGCTGAATCAGACATAAGGATTTCATCATGCATATTTAAGTCAACCTTCTATGGAGCTAAATTTTCCACATCCACATATGAAGGCCACTCCAAAACACCCTACCCATTGTCTTCCTCTTGCTGGTTGCCAATGATGCATCTCTAAAGGTTACTTTGTTTTACTTTTCCTCCTTCTCCCCTAAGCCTTCCTTCTCATCTTGTAGTTGCTTTGCCTCTTTGTGAGGGTAGTGAAATCCATTTGAGAATTCAAAATGTTGTGCATTCCTTGTGACCACATCTTCCTCCCTGCAACCTTCATTCCTTGGTGTATCTTGAGAATACTACCTCCCTTCAACCACAACATTATTTGAAATAACCAAACACTCCTTTTCCCAGCACCCTTTTCTATTTGTAGTTTAAGGAATTCAAAATTTCGCACTCCATATTTATGTTGATTACAACATTTTCATTTCCCTCTTCTAAAGTAAATAATAATTTTGTGCCAACTTCATCAGATTTAGATTTTTCAATTACCCCACACTCAATAAATTTAGCATCATCACAAGAATTCTCAGTCAATACTATAGTAACCACAAGGATAAGGATAACATTCCTACCAGTAGATCCAGCCTTATAGCTACATTCCCAAATTTCAATATGCATTGGTGATAACTGGATTGGAGCTTTGGTTTTTTTTGGAGCTTACTTAATTTTCTTTGATCCATTTCCATCAAATTTGATCACACCAATAAGCTCTTTTAACCCCTCCCAATAATGCACAAACAGCCAATTTGTAGAGCACTAAATTTAGAATAATAAAATAATAACAATAATAACAAGAAAAAGAAGATGAAGAAGAATAAAAAGACAGATGAAGAAGATGAAGATGATAGAGAAGAAGAAGAAGAAGAAAAACAAGAAGGAGAAGAAGAAGAAGAAGAAGAAGAAGAAGAAGAAGAAAAGGAATGAGAGGAAAATGAAAAAGAAGTAGAAGAAGAAGAAGAAGAAGAAGAAGAAGAACAAGATGGAAGAGTAGAAAAAGATGAAGAAAAGAAGAAGAAGAAGAAGAAGAAAAAGAAGAAGAAAAAGAAGGAAGAAGTAGGGATAGAAGGATAAGAACTAGAAAAAGAAGTAGAAAAAGATGAAAAAGAACAATAGTAATAACAATAATATTGATAATACTAATAATAATAATAATAATAAGAAAAAAAAAAGAAGAAGAATGCGAAATAGAATAAGAAGCAGAACAAGAATAAGAAAGAGAAGGAGAAGAAGAAAAAGAATAAGAATTGGAAGAAGAAGATGAAGAAGAAGAAGAAGAAGAAGAAGAAAAGGAAGATGTAGTACTAGAAGAAGAAGATGAAGAAGAAGAAGTAGAGGAAGAAGAGGAAGAAGAAGAAGAAGAAGAAAGAGAAGAAGAAGAAGAAGAAGAAGAAGACAAAGAAGAAGAAGAAGTGGTAGAAGAAGAAGAACATGAAGAAGAGGAGGAGGAAGAAGAAGAAGATGATGATGAAGAAGAAGAAGATGATGATGAAGAAGAGGAAGAAGAAGAAGAAGAAGGAGAAGAATTGAAGAGGAGGAAGAAGAAGAAGAAGAAGAAGAAGGAGAAGGAGATGGAGATGAAAAGGAGAATAAGAATAAGAATAAGAAGTTGAAGAAGTTGAAGAAGTAGAAGAAGAGGAAGAAGAATAAAAAGAAAAAGAAGAGGAAAAAGAAGAAGAAGAAGAAGAAGGAGAAGGAGAAGAAGTAGAAGAAGAGGAAGATGAAGAAGATGTAACAGTAAAAGAAGAAGAAGAAGAAGGAGAAGGAGAGGAAGAAGAAGAAAAAGAAGAAGTTGAGGAAGAAGAAGGAAGGAGAAGAAGAGAAGTATAATAAGAAGCAGAAGAAAAAGAATTAGTAGAAGAAGTAAATGAAGAAGAAGAAGAAGAAAAAGAGGAAGATGATGAAGCAGAAAAAGAAGAATAAGATGAATAATAATAATTATTATTATAAGAAGATGAAAAAGTAGAAGGGGAAGAAGAAGCAGAATAAGAAGCAAAAGAAAGAGAAGAAGAAGGAATAATTGAAGAAGAATAATAATAATAATAATAATAATAATAATAATAATAATAATAATAATAATAATAATAATAATAATAATAATAAAAAGAAAAAGAAGAAGAAGGAGGAGAAAAACAAAAAGAAGAAGAAGGAGAAGAAGAAGAAGAAGTAGAAAAAGAACAAGAACGAGAGGAAGACGAACAACAAGTAGTAGTAGAAGAAAAAGGAGAAGAAGGAGAAGAGGATGAAGAAGAGAAAGTAGAAGAAGTAGGAGGAGAAGGAGAAGTAGAAGAATAAGAAGAAGAAGTGGAAGAAGTAGATGAAGTAGATGAAGTAGATGAAGAAGAAAAAGAAGAAGAGGAAGACGACAAAGAAGAAAAAAAAAAGAAGAAGTAGAATAAGAAGGAGGAGGAAGAAGAAGAAGAAGAAGAAGAGGAAGGAGTAGTAGTAGGAGAAAAAGGAAAAGAAGAAGAAGAAGAAAAAGAAGAATAATAATAATAATAACAATAATAATTATAATTATAATAATAACTATAACAAATAATAAGTAGTAGAAGAAGAAGAAATAGAAGAATGATAAAAATAATAAAAATAATAAAAATAATAGTCATAATAGTAATAATAAGAAGAAAAAGAAGATGAACAAGAACAAAAAGAAGTAAAAGAATAAGAAGAAGGAGAAGAAGAAGAAGAAGAAGGAGAAGAAGTAGAACAAGAAGGAGAAGTAGATGAAGAAGAAGAAGAAGAAGAAAAAGTAGGAGAACAAGTGGAAAGATAGGAAAACGAAAAAAAAGTAGAA
>JAIUJO010000304.1:7500-12500 GCA_023846275.1 Vanilla planifolia | reverse complement strand
AAGAATACAAAGAAGAAGAAGTAGAAGCAGAAGAAGATGTAGAAGAAGAAGAAGTAGAAGAAAAGGAAGATGATGATGATGAAGTTGAAGAAAATGAATAAGAACAAGAAAAAGAAAAAGAAAAAGAAGAAGATGATGAAGAAGAAGAAGAAGAAGAAGAGGAGAAGAAGAAGAAGAAGAAGATTAAGAAGAAGAAGAAAAAGAAGAAGAACAAGAGGAAGAACAAGAAGAAGAAGAAGTAGAAGAAGAAGAAGAGGTAGAAGGAGAAGAACAAGAAGAAGAAGGAGAAGAAGAAAAAGAAGAAGAAGAGGTAGAATAGGAAGAAGAAGAAGGAGAAGGAGAAGAAGAAGAAAAAGAAAAAGATGAAGAAGACGAACAAGTAGAAGAAGAAGAAGAATAACAATAATAAATATAATATAAAAAGAAGAGGAAGAAGGAGAACAAGAAGAACTAGAAGGAGGAAAAGATGAAGAATGAGAAGAAGAAGAACAACAAGAAGAAGAAAAAGAAGTAGAAAAATGAAGAAGAAGAAGAAGAACTAAAAGAAGATGAAGAAGAAGAAGAAGAATAAGAAGAATAAGAGGAAGAAGAATAAGAAAGAAGGAGAAGAAGAAGTAGAGGAAGAAGAACAAGAAGAGCAAGAGGGAGTAGTAATAGAAGAAGAAGCATAAGTGAAAGTAGTAGTAGAAGTAGAAGAAGGAGAACACGAAAAAGAAAAAGAAGAAGAAGAAGAAGATGAACAAGCTGAAGAAAAAGGAGTATAATAACAATAATAATGTTAACAATAATTATAAAAAAAGAAGATAAAGAAGAAGAAGAACGAGAAGGAGAAGACGAAGAAGAAGATGATGATTATGAAGAACAAGAATAAGAAGAAGAAGGAGAAGAAGAAACAGAAAAAGGAGAAGAGCAAGAAGAGCGAGAAAAAGAAGAAGAAGAAGAAGACAAAGAAGAAAAAGAAGAAGAAGAAGAAGTAGAAAAGGGGAAGAAGAAGAAGAAGAAGAAGTAGAAGAAGAAGATGTTGAAGAAGAAGAATAAGAACAAGAAGATGAAGAAGAAGGGGTAAGAGAAGAAGAAGAAGAAGAAGAAGAAGAGAAGAATAAGAAGAAGAAGAAGTTTTAGGAGAAGAAGAAGAAGAAGGAGGAGGAGTTGGAGGAGTGGAGAAACAGGAGAAGAAGAAGAGAAGACGAAGTTTAAAAAGACGAAGAAGAAGAAGAATTAGAAGAAGAACGTGACAAACAAAAAGTAGAAGAACGAGAATAATAATATAATGATAATACGAATAATAAAAATATCAATAATAGTAATAATAAAATTAACAATAATAATAATAATAATAATAATGAGAACAACAACATGGTGAAGGAGAAGAAGAGGAAGAAGTAGAAGAAGATGAAGAGGAAGGAGAAGAAGAAGAAGGAGAAGAAAAAGAAGGAGAAGAAGAAGAAGGAGAAGAAGAAGAGGGAGAAGAAGGAGCAAAAGAAGAAAAAGAAGAAGAAGGAGAAGAAGAAGAAGAAAAGAAGAAGAAGAAGAAAGAAGAAGAAGAAGGTGGAGATGGAGGAGAAGAAGAAGAAGTAGAAGAAGAAGATGTTGATGAAGAAGAATAAGAACAAGAAGATGAAGAAGATGTGGTCGGTGTAGAAGAAGAAGAAGAAGGAGAAGAAGAAGTAGAAGTAGAAGTAGAATAAAAGTAGAAGTAGAAGAAGATGTTTTAGGAGAAGAAGAAGAAGGAGGAGGAGGAGGAGGAGGAGGAGGAGTTGGAGGAGGAGGAGGAGAAAAAGAAGGAGAAGAGAGACGAAGGTTAAAAAGATGAATAAGAAGAAGAAGAAGAAGAAGAAGAAGAAGAAAAATATGAAGAAGAAGAAGAAAAAGAAGAAGAAAAAGAAGATGTAGAAGAAGAAGGTGACAAAGAAGTAGAAGAAAGAGAATAATAATATAATAACAACACGAATTATAAAAATATAAATAATAATAATAATAATAATATTAATAATAAGAACAACAACAAGGAGAAGGAGAAGAAGAAGAAGAAGAAGGAGAAGGAGAAGAAGAAATAGAAGAAGAAGAAGAAGAGAAGAAAAAGAGGAAGAAGCAAAACAAAAAGAAGAAGAAGAAGAAGAAGAAGAAGAAGAAGAAGATGAAGATGAAGAAGTTGAAGGAGAAGAATGAGAAAAAGAATTAGAAAAGAAGAAGGAGAAAATGAAGAAGATAAAGAAGAAGAAGAAGAAGAAGGAGAAGATGAACAAGCAGAAGAAGAAGATTAAGAGGCAGAAGCAGAAGAAGATTGGGAAGAAGAAGAAGAAGATCAAGAAAAAGGAGAAGAAGTGTAAGAATATTAAGAAGAAGAAGGAGAGGAAGAAGAAGAAGAAGTAGAAGAAGGAGAAGAAGAAGGAGAAGAAGAAGGAGAAGAAGATGAAGAAGAAGAAGAAATAGATAAAGTAGAAGAAAAAAAGATGAAGAGGAAGAAAAAGAAGAAGAAGAGAAGAAGAAGAAAAGAAGAAGAAGAAGAAGTAAATGAAGAAAAAGAAGAAGAAGTAAATGAAGAAAAAGAAGAAGAAGTAAATGAAGAAAAAGAAGAAGAAGAAGGAGAAGAAGAAGAGGAGGAGGGGAAGAAAAAGATAATGATGAAGAAGAAGTAAAAGAGGAAGAGGAAGAAAAAGAAGAAGAAGAAGAATAAGGAGAAGAAGAAGATGAAGAAAAAGAAGAACAAGAAGAGGAGGACAAGAAGAAGAAGAAGAAGAAGAATAACAAGGAGAAGAAGATGAAGAAGATGATGAAGAAAAAAAAGAATAAGAATGAGAATAAAAAAAAGAAGATGAGGAAGAAGAAGAAGTAGGAGAAGAAGAAGAAGAAGAAGAAGATGAAGAAGAAGAAGAAGAGAAAGAAGAAGAAGAAGAAGATGAAGGAGAAGAAGAACAAGAAGAAGAAGAACAAGAGGAATAAGAAGAAGAAGAATAAGAGACAGAAAAAGAAGAAAGACAAGAAGAAAAAGAAGAAGAAGAAGAAGATGAAGAAGAAGAAGAAGAAGACGACGAAGGAGTAGAAGGAGAAAAATGACAATAATAATTATAATACGAATAAGAGGAAGAAGAAGAAGAAGATGAAGAAGAAGAATAAGAAAAAGATGAAGAGGAAGAAGAAGAAGAAGAAGAAGAGGAAGAAGAACAAGATGATGATGACGATCTTGATGGTGATGATGATGACGAAGAAGAAAAAGTAGTAGTCGTGGAAGAAGAAGAAGAAAATGAAGAAGATGAACAAGAAGAAAAATACGAGTAAGAAGAAGAAGAAGAAGAAGAAGAGGAAGAAGAATAAAAGGAAGAAAGGGAAGTGGAAGAAGAAGAAGAAGTTGAAGAAGAAGAAGAAAAAGAAGAAGAGGGTGTAATAGAAGAAGAAAAGTTGGAAAAAAAGTAATAGAAGAAGAAGAAGAAGAGGAGGAGGAGGAAAAAGAACAAGAAGAAGAGGATGAAGAAGAAGAAGAAAAAGAAGAAGAAGGAGAGTAATAATTATAATATTGATAGTAATAATAATAATAATAATAATAATAATAAATAGAAGAAGAAGAAGAAGGAGAAGGCGACGAAGAAGAAGAAAGAAAAAGAAGATAAAGAACATGAAAAAGAAGAAGAAGAAGGAGATGATGAAGAAGAAGAAGAAGAGGGGGAGGGAGACAGAAAAGAAGGAGATTAAGAAGAAGAGAAAGAAGAAGAGGAAGAAGAAGAATAGCAGAAGAAGAAGGAGGAAAAGAAGAAGAAGCGGGAAAAGAAAATGAAAAAGAAGTAAAAAAAGACGAAGAAGAAGAAGAAGGGGGAAAATAAGAAGAAGAAGAAGAAATCGAAGAAGAAGAAGAAGGAGAATAATAATAATATTAAAAATAACAGTAATAATAACTATATTAATAAAAAGAAGGAGGAGAACAAGAAGAAGAACAAAAAGGAGAAGGAGAAGAAGAACAAGAAGAAGAAAAAGGAGGAGAAGGAGGCGAAGAGGAAGAAGCAGAAGAAGAAGAAGACGAAGAAGAAGATGATGATGACGAAGAAGATGATGATGACGAAGAAGAAGAAGAAGGAGAAATAGAATAATAATAATAATAGTTGTCATAATAATTATAATAATAATAATAATATTATTATTATTATATTATTATTAAAAAAATAATAATAGTAATAAGAAGCAAGAGAAGAAGAAGAAGAAGAAGAAAAAGAAGACGAAGAGGGAGAAGAAGAAGAAGAAATAGAAAAAGAAGAAGAGGAAGAAGTAGGAGAAGAAGAAGTATAAGAAGAAGAAGAAGAAGAAGCAAAAGAAGATGGAGGAGAAGAAAAAGAAAAAAAAGTAAAGAAGAAGAAGAAGAAAATGAAGAAGACGAAGAAGAAGAAGGAGAAGAAGAATAATAATAAAAAAACAATAATAAAAGTAATAAGAAGAAGAAGAAGAAGGAGAAGAAGAAGGAGAAGGAGTAGAAGGAGAAGAAAGAGAAGAAGAAGAAGAAGAAGAAGAAGAATAAGAAGATGATGTTGATGAAGAAGAAAAAGAAGAAGAAGAAAAGAAGTAGAAGATGAAGAAGAAGAAGGAGAGGAATCTGAAAAAGATGATAAAGATGAAGAAGAAGAAGAAGAAGAGGTAGAATACAAAGAAGAGAAAAAAGAAGAAGAAGACGAAGAAGGCGAAGAAGAAGAAGCATAAGAAGAAGAAGAAGGAGAAGGAGAAGAAGAAGAAGAAGAAGAAATTGATGATGATGAAGAAGAAGAGGAAGATGAAGAAGTTGAAGAAGAAGAAGAAGAGGACGAAGAAAAAGAAGAAGTAGAAGAAGAAGAATTAGAAGAAGAAAAAGAGGAGGGAGAAGAAGAAGCTGATATAGGAGGAGGAGAAGAAGAAGAAGAAAATGAAGAAGTAGAAGTAGTAGAAGAAGAAGGAGATGACGAGAAAGAAGAAGAAGAAGAAGAAGATGTAGAAGAAGATTGGAAGTAGAAGAAGAAGATAAGGAGGAAGAAGAAGAAGAA
>JAIUJO010000304.1:0-2500 GCA_023846275.1 Vanilla planifolia | reverse complement strand
AGAAGATGATGATGACGAAGTTGTTGAAGAAGAAGAAGAAGAAGAAGATGATGATGATGATGAAGAAGAGAAGAAGCAGAAGAAGAGGAAGAAGAAAAAGATGAGGAAGGGGAAGAGGAGGAGGAAGAAGAAGAAGAAGAAGAAGTAAAAGAAAAAGATGGGGATGTGGTAGTAGTAGAAGAAGATGAAGAGGAAGAAGAAGACGAAGAAGAAGAAGAGGAAGAAGTAGAACAAGAAGAAGTAGTAGTAGAAGAAGAAGATGATGTTGATGATGAAGAAGAAGAAGAAAGAGTTTAAGAAGAAGAAGAAGAAGAAGAAGGAGAAGAAGAAGAAGAAGGAGATGAAGAAGAAGGAGAAGAAGAATAGAAGGAGAAGTAGAATAAGAGGAAGAAGAAGAAGTAGATGATGATGATGAGGAAGAAGAAGTAAAAGAAGAAGAGGAAGAAGAAGAAAAAGAAATAGAAGGAGAAGATGTAAAAGAAGAAGAAGATGATGAAGAAAAAGAAGAAGATGAAGGAGAAGAAGAAGAAGAAGAAGAAGAATAAGAAGAACTAGGAGAGGATGAAGAAGAGGAAGAAGAGGAAGAAGATTAAGAAGAAGATGAAGGACAAGAAGAAGAAGAAGAAGAAGAATAAGAAGAACTAGGAGAGGAAGAAGAAGAGGAAGAAGAAGAAGAAGAAAAAGAAGAAGATGAAGGAGAAGAAGAAGAAGAAGAAGAAGGAGAAGGAGAAGAAAAAGAAGAAGAAGGAAAAGAAGAAGAAGAAGAAGGAGAAGAAGGAGAAGAAGTAGGAGAACAAGAAGATTGAGAAGAAGAAGAAGAAGAATAAAAAGAAGAAGAAAAAGAAGAAGAAAAAAAAGAAAAAGAACAAGAAGTAGGAAATGAAGAAAAAGAAGAAGAACAAGAAGAAGAAGTTGAAGAAGAAGAAGGAGAAGAAAAAATAGAAGAAGAAAAAGAAGGGAAAGAACAACAAGAAGAAGATGTAGAAGAAGTAAAAGAAGAAGAAGAAGAAGAAGAGGAAGAAGAAGAAGAAGAAGAAAAAGAAGGAGAAGCGGAACAAGAACAATAAGAAGATGAAGATGAAGAGAAGAAGAAGAAGATGAGGAAGAAGAGGAAGAAGAAGAAGATGAAAAAGAAGATGAAAAGAAGAAGAAGGAGAAGAAGAAGAAGAAGGAGAAGGAGAAGGAGAAGGAGAAGAAGGAGAAGATGCCGAAGAGGAAGAAGAAGAAGAAATAAAAGAAGACAATGATGATGGGGAAGAAGATGAAGAAGATGAAGGAGAAGAAGAGGAAGAAGAAGGAGAAGAAGAGGAACAAGAAGACGACGAAGAAACACAAGAAGAGGAAGAAAAAAGACGAGAAAAAGAAGAAGAAGAGGAATGAATGGAAGAAGAAGAAGAAGAAAAAGTTAAAGGAGAAGAAGAAGGAGAAGAAGAAGAAGAAGAAGAAGACGAGGAAGAAGTAGAAGAAGAGGAAAATATGAAGAAGAAGAAGAAGAAAAAGAAGAAGAAGAAGAAGAGGAAGTGGAAGAAGAAAATGATGAAGAAGAACAAGAAGAAAAAGAAGAAGTAGAAGTAAAGAAAGAAGAAGAAGACGAAGAAGAAGGAGAAGAGAAGATGTGGAAGAAGAAAAAGAAGAAAAAGAAGAAGAAGAGGAAGTAGAAGATGAAAAAGATGCAGAAGAACAAGAAGATGAACGAGGAGAAGAAAAGGAAGAAGTAGATGTAAAAGTGGAAGAAGAAGAAGGAGGAGAAGAGAAGTGGAAGAAGAAGAAGAGAAGGAGAAGAAGAAGAGTAGGAAGAAGAAGATGATGACCATAAAGAAGAAGAGGAAGAAGAAGAAAAGGAAGAAGAAGAAGAAGAAGAAGGGGAAAAAGAAGAAGAAGGAGAAGAAGAAGGCGAAGAAGAAAAAGAAGTAGAAGAAGAAGAAGAAAAAGAACAAGAAGAAGAAGAAGAAGAAGAAAAAGAACAAGAAGAAGAAGAAGAAGAAAAAGAAGTAGAAGTAGAAGAAAATGGGGAATAAGAAGAAGAAGAAGAGGAAGCAAAAGAAGAATAAGAAGAGGAAAAAGTTGAAGAAAAAGAACAAGAAAAAGAAGATGATGATGATGATGAAGAAGAAGAAGAAGATGATGATGGAGAAGGAGAAAAAGAAGAAGAAAAAAAGAGGAAGAAGAAGAACAAGAAATAGTAGAAGAAGCAGTTGAAGAAGAAGAAGAACAAGTAGAAGAAGGAGAAGATGAGAAAGAAGAAGAAGAATTAGAAGATGAAGTAGAAGAAGAAGAAGAAGACAAAGAAGAAGGAGAAGAATAAGAATAATCACAACGATAATTATAATACGAATAAGAAGAAGAACAGGAAGAACAAGAAGCAGATGGAGGAGAAGAAGAAGAATGATGAAGAAGTCGAAGAAGAAGAAGAAAAAGAAGAAGAAAAATGGAGAAGAAGAACAAGATGACAAAGAAGAAGAAGAAAAAGAAGAATAAGAAGAAGAAGAAGAGGAAGATG